>CM033272.1:33417024-33462024 GCA_019343175.1 Oedothorax gibbosus
TTTTGGAATCATCTATGCCTTGATTCAAATTTCAAAAAAGGATGCCAAGAATTTCAAAGGATGCAAAGGATTTCAAAAGAACTATTTTCAGATGTCTAATAGGATCGAGATTCGAAATCAAGATTATTTAAATGTAGAGCAAAATCTTTATAAATTATAGTGTCAATAACCAACCAATTTCTTACAATTCGCACCTGATAAGGTGTTTCCTCCACAGTTTGGATCATCTAAGTAGCCATTTCACGCAAACTTAAAAATAAAGGTACTAATTTCCAAATGTTTTCAAAAAAATTCACGTAAGGTAAGGTAAGGTAATTGTGAAATCGTGAGATTACCTTTAATTTTATTTTTCGCACGAGCATTAAAAATATTTTATATCACGTGACTTAACGGTTTCCTTGGAGATTTGAGTTTTCTGTTTTCGAAAAAAAAAAGTGACATTCCATGAAAATTTGTGTATGAAAAAGCTGCTTTTTATCATCGTAAACATTTTAATACTTGGTGAACCAGTGGTTTAAGTGTTGAAATAGTGTGAAACTACGTTGTAAAAGTAGCAAGGAATAAAAGTTGTTTTTGTTAACTAAGTGACTAATTCCAGTATTAAGAAATCTTCACATCTGGCGTCCGCGACAGGATCTGGTAAGCGAAATAAAAATGTTTCAAGTAGTTAAAAGCTTTAAAAAAGAAGATTTAGTGTACTTGTGTCAAGAGATTATCGGGTCCTTACCAACTGAAGTAACGTTTATCCAGCGGGGAATGGTAACTTTCTCCAATTCTTTAAGCTCCTTAAACCAAAGTATAAATTCTTCTCGAAGGGTTCCGGTGATTTCGTCGTCCCATCCTAACGATAATTTCCAGGTTTTTTGAAGCATGAGCTTAGGGCAGAGCATTACTGGAGAAGCGAATCCAAATGGGTCAAACACTTTGTGAGCTACTGACAACATAGTACGCTTAGTGACGTTATCAACATTTACTTTTTCCAACCAGCTGACGTTTAGCGAAAAACTGTCTTCAGTTTTATCCATTGAAGACCTAATAATTCCGTTTTATTAGAGGCGGCTCCGGTTTCAGTTGTTGAATACTCCCAATCTCTTAGAATGAAACCACCTGTCTTCAGTAGATTATTAGAAACATTTATCAATCGCTCCAGCTTTGTTTCATCATTGACACTAGCTACAAGATTATCAACATAGAAACTCTCCAAAAGACACCTAGTAACGAAAGGGTCAACAGCGACATTTTTTTCAATGTGATACTTCAATACAGCTCCTAAGAGGAACGGACTGCTGCGAGCACCAAAAACTACTCTGGCATGGCGGAAAAACTTATAATTTTCACAAGATTTATCAGTCCACCATAGAAATCTCAAGTAATCTCTGTCTTCTCTACTAAGACTGATTTGCAGAAAAGCTTTCCTTATATCTGCAATCACACCAATCTTTTTCTCTCTAAACCGTAATAAAATATCAGGTATGAGCTCAATCAAGTTCGGACCACTGTGTAGAGAGTCATTTAGCGAAGGATAACCCTTAACTCTAGCAGAGGCATCAAAAACCGGTCGAATAGGCGTTGTTTTACTAGCTTTGATAACAGGCCTATGAGGTAGGTAATTTGCAGACAAAGCCATTTCTTCAACTGGCACTTCTTCGATAATCCCGTCACGAAGCCAATCTGAAAATATTTGCTCATAGCTGTCATATAAATTTTCTTGAAATAGCTTCTTCGTCGTGGTTTCTAATCTTCTTTTAGCTTGTTCAAGATTATCAGCTAAAGGCACACTGTTATTCAACCAAGGCAAGTGAACTTCATAGCGATTATCCTTATTGTACCTAACAGTTTGAAGGAAATGTTCTTTAGTCAAATCTTCTTGCTCTTTCTTCGAGAGCTTTTCAATAGGATCCTGGATCCCAATGGAATCGAGTTTCCAATAGTCTGAAATGTCAAACTCCTTAACGAAAAGTGATGTCACCAGCATAGCATTGCTTGAAGTTACTTCATTTTCAGGAACTTTTCCTAAGAGAGTCCAACCAAGTAATGTCTCAATAGCTACCAATCCGCTTGACAAGACCCTCCTCTGACCGGTCAAAATCTTTCCAAAAAGGTCAGCTCCTATAAGAACTTGTACGGGTTGTGGCTTTTACAGGACCTGGTAAGCGAAATAAAAATGTTTCAAGTAGTTAAAAGCTTTAAAAAAGAAGATTTAGTGTACTTGTGTCAAGAGATTATCGGGTCCTTACCAACTAAAACTACTATTTTTGCACTGAAAGAAGAAATTTTGAACAGTGAAGAATACAAAGCAGATCCGAATTTCGTCACTTCCGTGTTCGAAACAGCTGTTGCTGAAAGAGAGCAAAGAGACGAAGAGAAAAAACGTCAAGACGAAGAGAAAAAACGTCAAAACGAAGAGAAAAAAAGTCAAGACGAAGATAAAAAGCGCCAAGACGAAGAAGAGAAAAAGCGCCAAGACGAAGAAGAGAAAAGGCGCCAAGACGAAGAACGTCAAAGGCAACATGAATTAGAACTGGCCAGGATAAATGCCCGAAAAGCGTTGGATACTCCAGATGAAACTACAGAGTTAACAGGTAACGTTAAAAAGAAATTCAATTTACCAAAATTAGAATTACGACAATTTTCAGGAGATTTAAAGGACTGGCTGCCATTTTGGAGTCAATTCGAGCATGTACATAATGATTTAGATATTGCGCCAGAAAATAAGTTTCAATATTTGATACAATGTACTGTTAGCAAGTCGCGTGCTCGGGAGGTGGTTGAAAGTTTTCCGCCAACCGGCGCCAACTACGAAAAAGCCATCGAATCTTTAAAATCTCGTTATGGTCGAAATGATTTATTAATTGAATTTTATGTTCGGGAACTGTTAAATTTGGTCATTCAAAATGCTGCGCGAAGCTCTGCTATAAATCTATGCGCACTTTACGATAACTTGGAGTCGCAAATTCGTGCACTAGAGACTCTTGGCGTAACAACGGATAAAAGCGCTGCTCTTCTCCATCCTTTAGTTGAGTCATGTTTACCTGAAGATATACTTAGAGCATGGCAAAGACAAAGGAGCCCAGATTTCAACCACAATGGTGACCCACAAGAAAGGCTTAATGCTTTTGCTAAAATTTCTAAAATCTGAAGTGGAATCCGAGGAAAGGATTTGTTTGGCTATGCAAGGTTTTGGCTTGAACCAAAAGAAAGACAATAATTGTATTAAAGGTAAAAAATTTGAACAGAGAGTAAAAAAGAATAACGCGCCAACAGCTTCCAGTCTTTTCACAACCTCTCATACTCAGGAAACGAAAAAGATGTGTGTTTTCTGTGATAAAGCTCATTCGAGTGCAGACTGTTTTTCCGCGCAAAAAATGAGTTTATCTGAAAGACAAAGAATTCTAAGGGAAAAGAATTGTTGTTTTGCCTGCCTGGCACCTGGTCACCCTGTCCGAAGATGTCGTTCATTTCTGAGATGTTGTATTTGTGGGAAAAAACATGTACCCTTGATGTGTGAAACAAATGAATCAAGAAAAATTGAAGAAAAGAAGACAGACGAAAAAGAAATCGTTAACGAGGTAAACATGGCTAACATAAGTACGGGTCCTAAAGTGTTCTTACAAACTCTCAAATGCAAGCTTATTTCAGATAAAAAGGAAGCTGTCGTGAGAATAGTTCTGGACACCGGCTCTCAAAATTCTTATATTGTGAAAAATCTTGCTGAAGATATGGAATACACAACTGTAAAGAAAGAGACTCTAATACATTCTCTCTTTGGCGGAGTTAAAACTGAGGAATTTGTTCATACAGGCTACAGAATCAGGTTGAGAAATATGCAGAACAATTTCGCGTGCAACTTTGAAGCGTTAGATCAAGCTACAATTTGCAATGATATCTCACCTGTGAATTCAGGGCCATGGATAAAAGAGCTTCAAAATATGAATATAACTCTAAGTGATGTTGGAGAAAAGCCACAACCCGTACAAGTTCTTATAGGAGCTGACCTTTTTGGAAAGATTTTGACCGGTCAGAGGAGGGTCTTGTCAAGCGGATTGGTAGCTATTGAGACATTACTTGGTTGGACTCTCTTAGGAAAAGTTCCTGAAAATGAAGTAACTTCAAGCAATGCTATGTTGGTGACATCACTTTTCGTTAAGGAGTTTGACATTTCAGACTATTGGAAACTCGATTCCATTGGGATCCAGGATCCTATTGAAAAGCTCTCGAAGAAAGAGCAAGAAGATTTGACTAAAGAACATTTCCTTCAAACTGTTAGGTACAATAAGGATAATCGCTATGAAGTTCACTTGCCTTGGTTGAATAACAGTGTGCCTTTAGCTGATAATCTTGAACAAGCTAAAAGAAGATTAGAAACCACGACGAAGAAGCTATTTCAAGAAAATTTATATGACAGCTATGAGCAAATATTTTCAGATTGGCTTCGTGACGGGATTATCGAAGAAGTGCCAGTTGAAGAAATGCCTTTGTCTGCAAATTACCTACCTCATAGGCCTGTTATCAAAGCTAGTAAAACAACGCCTATTCGACCGGTTTTTGATGCCTCTGCTAGAGTTAAGGGTTATCCTTCGCTAAATGACTCTCTACACAGTGGTCCGAACTTGATTGAGCTCATACCTGATATTTTATTACGGTTTAGAGAGAAAAAGATTGGTGTGATTGCAGATATAAGGAAAGCTTTTCTGCAAATCAGTCTTAGTAGAGAAGACAGAGATTACTTGAGATTTCTATGGTGGACTGATAAATCTTGTGAAAATTATAAGTTTTTCCGCCATGCCAGAGTAGTTTTTGGTGTTCGCAGCAGTCCGTTCCTATTAGGAGCTGTATTGAAGTATCACATTGAAAAAAATGTCGCTGTTGACCCTTTCGTTACTAGGTGTCTTTTGGAGAGTTTCTATGTTGATAATCTTGTAGCTAGTGTCAATGATGAAACAGAGCTGGAGCGATTGATAAATGTTTCTAATAATCTACTGAAGACAGGTGGTTTCATTCTAAGAGATTGGGAGTATTCAACAACTGAAACCGGAGCCGCCTCTAATAAAACGGAATTATTAGGTCTTCAATGGGATAAAACTGAAGACAGTTTTTCGCTAAACGTCAGCTGGTTGGAAAAAGTAAATGTTGATAACGTCACTAAGCGTACTATGTTGTCAGTAGCTCACAAAGTGTTTGACTCATTTGGATTCGCTTCTCCAGTAATGCTCTGCCCTAAGCTCATGCTTCAAAAAACCTGGAAATTATCGTTAGGATGGGACGACGAAATCACCGGAACCCTTCGAGAAGAATTTATACTTTGGTTTAAGGAGCTTAAAGAATTGGAGAAAGTTACCATTCCCCGCTGGATAAACGTTACTTCAGAAAATCTTGAAAACTTTTCTATTCATACCTTTTGCGACGCAAGCAAGGATGCTTATGCCGCCGTCGTTTATCTTGTACAAGAAGATTGCAAAAAAGTGCATTTTTTAACCTCGAGGTCCCGTATATCTCCTTCAAAAGTTGCAACAATACCTAGATTGGAGCTTCTTGCTGCATTGGTGGGGGCAAGGTTGACGAAATCTGTGATAGATGCTCTCGGCTGGACAGATATTAAATGTTTTTATTGGAGTGATTCTACAACTGTTCTTACCTGGATCACGAAGCATGAAAATTGGTCAATTTTCGTGAATAACCGGGTTCAGGAAATTCGTAAGATTACTGTATCTTCCTCATGGCGTCATATACCTGGAGTTGAAAACCCTGCAGACTTGCCCTCCCGAGGATGTAAAGCAAGTGTTTTAGTGAAAAGTAGATGGTGGGAGGGGCCAAAATGGTTAAACTCTTATGAAGACAAAGAAGCACACATTGATTTTGAGCTCGATGATGAGGAAATACTAAAAGAAAAGAAGAAAAGCTCAGTTTCGGCCTTGGTTTCCATCAAGCAGAATTCGTCTACCGGATGGTTTTATGAGCGTTTCTCAAAGTACCAATCGATTGTGAAATTAGTGGGGTGGATTTTGAGATTTGTTACAAACTGGTAGAGGCGATGTTCACCTCAGGAAAAAGGGATCTCGCTGAGTGCGTATAAGGATGCTGATAGCATAATCCGGCTGAAAACGAAAATTGTTTTGATGGAGGATACAGAGGGATTCAGAGAACCAGCTATTCTCCCATCCAATCACGAAGTTGTTAAAAGGTTAATACTTTCCCATCACATCGAAAATAGTCATGCTGGAACTCAAATTCTTCTGAATATTTTGAGAGAGCATTTTTGGATTTTGAATGGAAGAAAAACAGTGAGATCAGCTATCTCAAGATGTATCCCATGCAAAAGATTTTCTTCTAAAGGTTGTGATGCTGTATCCGCTCCTTTGCACGAAGATCGAATACGACAAGCCAATGCGTTCGAGATTTGTGGAACTGATTTAGCAGGCCCTCTAGTTCTGAAAGACGGAAAGAAGTCTTGGGTCTGTATCTTTACGTGCGCCGTTTATAGAGCAGTTCACTTAGAGCTTGTGACATCACTATCAACCGAAAGCTTTATGTTAGCTCTAAGAAGATTTATAGCTCGGAGAGGCAGGTGTGAAACAATATATTGCGATAATGGAACTAATTTTGTCGGAGCTTCCAACTTGCTCAAAAGTTTAGACTGGAACCGCATCTGCAGTGATAATGTTCTTCATCCAATTAAATGGAAGTTTAACCCCCCTTCTTCACCCTGGTGGGGAGGATGGTGGGAGCGGCTCATAAGTATTCTAAAGGGTCTTTTGAGAAGAATACTAGGAAGAGCAAGTTTAACTCATGAAGAATTAATAACTGTTCTTTGCGATTGCGAATCTGTTATAAACTCTCGCCCCTTAACCTACATAGATGAATGTGATTCAGAATTTGTTCCTCTTACACCTGCCATGTTTCTTCAGGACATCAAGCTATCGGGGGTTCCTGACTGTGATACTGCTGATCATAAAAGTCTCAACAAGCGCGTCAAATACAGAGTAGCTTTGCAGGAAAACATTCGGAAAAGGTTTCGTTCTGAATATCTTGGATCATTGATACGAAGGTCTGAAAAAGTCAAAACCTCGAAGATAAATGTGGGGGATATAGTGCTCATAAAAAGTGATAACACTAATCGCATCGACTGGCCTCTGGGAAAAGTGACGGAAGTTCTACCAGGAAAAAATGGAGTTTGTCGACTCTTCAAACTCAAAACGTCGCGTGGAGAGATTCTGCGTCCAATAGGGTACTTGACTGCATCGCCGAAATACCTTCCAATATTATTTAAATTATAGTTGAAAGTCAAAAATAACAAATGCATATATTTTTTTTGCGAAATAAATCTTTAAATCATTAAAAAAATCAGTTTAAAAAGGCGTTTTTTTCACGTGATCATCACGTGATCACAAACACAACGGTTTGGCTGACGTCACTAGTAACTATAAACAAACCGGCGTGATGTTTTTTGTTTTCTGATTAAACTTGATTTAATCTAATTTACTCTTGAAATAATAAATATTGAGATAATGTAAGGCTTTTTACAGAAGCGGATATTTTAAATTTGCCTAAAATCGATTCCAATGTGGTGTTTCAAAGTTTGTTTATAGTCGCTAGTGACATCACAGATACCACGTGACAGCCAGGAAGCGTTTTCGGGAGTGATTTTTCGTCCTAATTTTAAAATTCATTTTTCTGCCTTTTTATGGGGTATTTGAAAAAACGAAAAAATACGGGTCTAATATTTTTGTCATACGAATATTTTAAGCCAATAAAAAAATTTTTAGTCAAGTACCCTATTCAGCGCGTCTACCCTTTGGAAATTTCTGCGAGCGATTCACCATTTCCACTGGATGAAGATACGTTACATACAAAAATAGTCTCTACCAAGAAAACTGACCTTAAGTGTTCAAGCAAAGACAAGAAAAGTCGAACTGTCAAAATCCCTGAGAGACTGGATCTCTAGTGTTGAGTCGTAGAACTTCTACTACTCAAGGTGGGAGGATGTGAAATCGTGAGATTACCTTTAATTTTATTTTTCGCACGAGCATTAAAAATATTTTATATCACGTGACTTAACGGTTTCCTTGGAGATTTGAGTTTTCTGTTTTCGAAAAAAAAAAGTGACATTCCATGAAAATTTGTGTATGAAAAAGCTGCTTTTTATCATCGTAAACATTTTAATACTTGGTGAACCAGTGGTTTAAGTGTTGAAATAGTGTGAAACTACGTTGTAAAAGTAGCAAGGAATAAAAGTTGTTTTTGTTAACTAAGTGACTAATTCCAGTATTAAGAAATCTTCACATCAATCGTTTCCGGCTGCCTATTTCTAGCCTCCTTCAGGAGCTTTAACACAGCCAATAACGCCTCGTAATTTAGAACCCTGGTCAATAGACGAGGTCGACACCTGAGCGGGCACCCAACGGAACTTAGAGCGACAAAAAATTCACGTTGCGGGATCTTAGTTTATTTGTTTTAACTTCTGCTGTTGTCCACTTCTACCCTCTGTAAGGAGCTCTAACATAGCCAACTACGTTTTGAAATCTAAAACCACGGTCAAGTCATTAAAAGTGTTGTAATCTTAAATGTGCAAATGTATAAGTGTTCTATGAAGTGTTTAAAATCAAATGAGATCCTAAAATTAGTTCGAAACTCTATCAAAATATATTTTCAATTCTTGTAATTTTCAACAACACTGTATTCTACTATGTGATCCAAAAGTGTTTGAAATATGTTCTATAATATGCTCCAAAACAGTTCGCAATGTGATCCAAAAGTGAAATTCAACAAATCCCTTAGCAGAATACATTCCGAACGCTTTGACAACGGTTCTGGAACGCCTTTTGAATTCGATCTATGCGACGACGGAACGCATGTGGAACACTATCGGAACACAATTTTCATGAAAGCACGCTGAATCTATTCCGAATGTGTGTCCCGAGTTTTCAGTGTAGTTATATTTATCCTCTCTTGTCAAAAATTTATTTTAAACTTAGTTTATGAACACAATGCCGATCCATACAGTATACATTGAATAAGGTAATATGGAAATAAATACAAAATAAAAAGATATTCATTTTTTATTCAGTTTTAAAAGTTTTCCTATAATAATTTGCAAATAAAGCTAACAGTGATAAAATAAACAGGAAGAATGTAATCTCCATTGCACCCGCTTTATTACACCCGGTTGCGAAACTTACTGACATATACGTTAAAATAATCGCGAACTGCATCTGAAATAAAAGGAAGAAAATTAATTTAATGGTTTTCATACAATGAGAAACTTTTTATTTCTGTTAAACATTAGTGAAACATTTACATTTTTATGTGGAGGACTCCATTAAAGATAATTATTTCCTATTTCAGAGGTTGACTGGTATTTATTGCAAACCAGAAGAAAAGTTAACGCATCCCCAAACTTTTTTTTTTATTTTTATGCAGAAAAGTTGTTATAAAAAATATCACATAAACTTTTTTTGCAAAAAATATAAATAATTTGCAAAAATATCAATAATTTTTTTCGAATACAATATGAAAAACGATTTCCATAATGAGAGAGAAAAAATGAATGTGTTATTAAAGAATTTCTATAGTCAATGATAATGACGATTGTTTTCAGTGACAAAGATAACAGTAATGCATGTGGCATTCAACTGAAAAACACATTTTTCATCAACAAATACCGATGGAAGAATGAAACAAACTGCGATTTGCGTGAGAATATACTAATTTTTAAATAAGTGCAAAAAACACCAACAGGGCAGAAAAAATATTCATTCGAATTAAAAATGCATTATTTTGCCACTGCATAGTATAGTATATAGTTAAGGTATCGATGACTCTCAAAATATATTAAATATTCATTTTGTTGGCAGGTAAATTGAGAATAGAACCTTGCAAAACTTTCTTCCTGTCGCTGTACGTTAATGATTGTATTCGATTCACTGTACGTTAATGATTGTATTCGATTCAATGTCACGAAATTAGTTGTTTTAAAAAAATGTAAGAAACTAATTACCTCGGTATTACTACATGTTCCCTCGAACAGTAATAATAATAATTTTACTTCGCCTCGGTTATCGATGGCATTAGAAACAAACTACAAAACAGGTCTAGTTTCGCCCTACTCCAGTGGTGAAGCCAATAAAAGCGACCCGTGGAGATAAGAATACGACATAAATGTTGCCAAGTTAAAACCAATACAAAAACAGGTTTGCTAACATGAAACCATTGATCGCTTCAATATTAAGCCCAAACAAACGCTTGGCGACTTATTTGCCGGCAACTACGCTATGGTTTGAAAAGCTAGTTCAAATGAAATATAAAAAAGGTTTGTAGAGCTGATCAAAAAAAGTTCCTACTTGTGATTATTTCGGTTGTTATTTATCGTAGAGAATCGGACCTTTTTGTTTTTGTTACTACGAAACATTCTAAATTGATCGCAAGACAAAAAAAAATTGCATAAGAAGCCGTCTTCATACAATACACACTACGATCTGAACTGGTTAATAGTCCATGAGTAGCTCTAATGTGATGCTAATCCAATCCAACCAATGCAAAAACAGGTTTGTCAAGTGAAACCATTGCACGCTTGAATAGTCTTTTATTTCCACTTGAAAGCTTTCAGGCGGCTTCAAGAGTTTTTCACGCCAAGCATTTCAACGTATTCCTATCTCTAGACCGGGGCCGCTTTTATTTGCCTCACCCTGTAGTACTTAACCAATCTGCAAGAGGTTAACAATAGTACCCTGGTTAAATAATCACTACGATTTGCATAATTGTGTCCATTGCTTATCATTTGTGTTAATAAATAATTTTTATGTGACAAAATACTTAACCCGGCAGCACTCGCATGGGGGTCTATCAGACCCCACGCACATTGATGTTTCAAATTTCCTAACTTCCCTCTTTTTAAAATGGGTCAAACCCAGAGTATCTGCCTTCAAGGTCACCCACTAAGGATAGAAATGTTTATATTTCACATTCCAAAAGCAGTTTTACTAGAATTGGGTTTTTGGGGTCTGAAAGACCTCACGCGAGTGTCCGCGTTTCTTCGTTCTAGTCCAAAATGTCACGCTACTTGTCCTACAATGAGGAGACGGAAAGTATGCGAAAATTGTTGGCAGAAGTTTCTTAGGATGATAATCTACAAACGAATCAGAAGAAGAAGTTATGATGATGATGATATAGGCAAGTTGATTATCGTCCTTGCTCCGATAGTGAGTCTAATGAATTGTTGGAAAATGAAGACATCACTGGTGATCCTGTGGATACGATCGCTGAAGTGATAAATTATGCGGATCATAATTATAATTCCGATACCGAAACTTCTCCATAAATACCTTAAATATTTGTTAGAAATGCTTTTAAGTAAAAATTGTGCAAGTTTTGAACGTAAAAGTGATATTTGAAGGAAATTCAATGCTGGGGTCTAAAGGACCCCCTTGCGAGTGACGGCTTTCTCTTAGGAGCGCGAGTGCTGCCGGGTACACTGCAGGGTTACATAAGTATACATAGATTGCTTTGTCCATTACTTAAGTTAATAATTATTTTTGGACAAACACGAACTTATATTTGCATTTCTACCGCTGCGTTCAGCAGGCTATTGATACCAGATACTGTTGTCTTAGATGCTGTTGTCTTAGAATTGTCAAAAAAAATGAACGTTATTCAAGTTTCTAAAAATACTTTTTTTGTAGATACAGCCAAAGAACTAAACAGCTGTCAGTAACTGTTAATTAATACTATATACCGGGTGGTTATAAAATAACGCTCGCTATTCGGAGAGGTCTGTAGCTTGAATGAATAATCCGAATGCAACAAACTTCGAGACACTTACTAATCAAGAAGGGGGAAAAGAATGGAATCACAAAAAAAACACCCTCGTCTCTTGACCAGGGTTCTAAATTACGAGGCGTAATTTACTGTGTTAAATCTCCTAAAGGAGGCTAGAAATAGGCAACCGGAATCGATTACATTACATTAAAAAATATATAGTTCAATAAACACAATATCGTAAGCGTTGGTAAAACCAAGAAGCGGTCATTTCTTGCATTAATGTAATGTAATCGATTCCGGCTGCCTATTACTAGCCTCCTTTAAGAGCTTTAACACAGCCAATTACGCCTCGTAATTTAGAACCCTGGTCAAGAGACGAGGGTGGGTTTTTTTTTATGATTCCATTCTTTTCCCCCCTTCCTGATTAGTAACTGTCTCGAAGTTTGTTGCATTCGGATTATTCATTCAAGCTACTGACCTCTCCGAATCCGAATAGCGAGCGTTATTTTATAACCACCCACATACATACATACATACATACATACATACATACATACATACATATCAGTGTTTAAGCTGCGATAGCTTTTTTCGCAAAATGCGAAAAGAAATCGCATTTTGCGAAAATCTTGACATCCACTTTCGCTAAAATGCGAAAATAAAAAAAGAGGGGAGAAACGGATCCGATCTAGATTCCTTTTATGGACATGTTCATTTGGATGCGTTCATTCCAGACAGACACATCATTATTGCCGCCGTTTTGAACTTGTGTTCGGTGGATAAGATCGTCCCTTTTATAGACACGTTCATTTGGATCCGTTCATTCCGGACCTACCCATCATTATTTACACCGTTTTGAATTTGTCTATTCATTTGGATACGTTCATTTCATTCTGGGGACCGACACATTACTATTGAACTTCTCTACGATCGCACGTATTTTGGCTTTGTCTTTCTATTTCGGCAATTTAATGTATTCTTTTACTTTATAATAAGTAGTTTAAAATTTAGAAGTGGTTAGTTGGAGGTACAAAAGAAAAAATCGCAGATTTAGAAGTTGAAAATTCATAAAAAATTAAAAAGAGTATTTCAAAGCCGCTCGTTTATAAATGGTTATCGCTTTATAAATGGACTAGAGTGAAATGGAGCGAAGACGGACAAGCTTATTTCAATTATGATGTCTGCTTGAAAACCAACAAAAGGAATCTTCTAACGCAGAATCATGGAAACTTAAAATATGAAAATGTATTTAGGTAAAAAGTTTGTAATGAATTATTTTAAAATGTGTTTAACTTGTTTTTCCTAAAATGCTAAAATCATTTGAAAAAAGCTAAAATTAAATTTTCGATTTTAGCTAAAATGCTAAAAAATTTCAAAACCCAGCTTAAACACTGATACATACATACATGCATGCATGCACGCATGCATGCATGGATAACAGCAGCTTAAACACTGATACAATGCAGCTTAAACACTGATACAATGCAGCTTAAACACTGATACATGCATACATACATACATGCATACATGCATACATTACATGCATACATGCATACATGCATACATGCATACATGCATACATACATACATACATACATACATACATACATACATACATACATACATACATACATACATACATACATACATACATACATACATACATATATATTAACTACTACTATTATACTAAACTCACCATCTGCATAGTGGTAAGGTACTTTTTCCACCATAAATACTTTTGCATGTGGGGACCGAACGCAGCCAAAAAGTAGTAAAGGTACATTATAACATGAACGAAGCAGTTGATTGCAATGGTGATTACCAGATAGAAACCTAAAATAATAATAATAAAAAATAAACTTTATATTAATAAAAAAATGACGAAAGGGCATTTCTGAAAGTATAAAAAAATATATACAATATAACATCTTGAGTTATGTAGGGGGTTTGAATCAATCTATAGTTTTATCAAAAATAAATTTTCAATTTGGCACTAAAAACACAATAATACAATAAATATATATGCAATATAATATCTTGAGTTATGTACTGGGTTTGAATCACAAACTATCGAGTTTTATCGAAACTTTTTTTCCAATGTAGCTCTAAAAACACTGAAATTAATAGCGTTATTATATGGTAAAGCATTTACCGAAAAAGACATATTTTGTCTGATTTATTACTTAAATTTATTAAGTACCTTAATACAAATTGATGTCATTCTATGTCCTATTTGTAAGATTGGTAACTTATTCTTTTTTTTCTGTATGTATAGAAGATTGGAGTTTTGACTTAGTTTACAAGTTTTAGTTACAATCATGTTGAACAAGCTCATTTACTAGCAAAAATATTTGATTACTTTAGAAGCAAGATAAGAAATTCAACATTTATTGCGAATTCTGAAACAGCTTCATATACTTGAATTACCCTTATACCTCACACACAGAATGAAAGATTTTCTCTTATTTTGTATTGGAATGATTACGTATAGAAAAGACATTTACAAAAAATAAGTAAAATTATGGTTATTGAAACATTCGGAAACTGCACTATTAAAAATGAATGTCTCAAAATTGAGTACTAGGATGTTTTCATTTTATTGCGAAAACAATTATCTCGAAAAAATAAAACTTTCTAATTTCAAATTTAAGATATTTTATGTTTTTAAAATTCCAAATATATGATGGCCGCCCACCACACCACAACTTCAAATGGCCTAAATATAATATACTAAATATGAAGAGTACAGGGGGGAAACCCATAGACATAAATAGAATGGACTGCTCATTCAATAGTAAAGCAGCTTCTAAAAGCGTACCAAACATGAAAATCGCCAACAGGAGAAGGGTTGCAACATATGGCAACTTATCGCTACTGTTTCGTTAGAACTATGCCAATTGCCGCCAGACCTAAACACCAGATAAGAGTAGGCTGGCAAACCTGAATGATGACTCACATATGTTCCCAAGTCACGTGGGTTTCTAGCATCCAGCCGCATAGCGTTTTTTTTAATGTTTTTGCAGACGATTTTTTCCCCATAGTTCTTTTTTTTTTTCTTCTGGCTTTAATCATAAATATTTGATTAAATTCGTCCAATGTTGGATTATTCTTAATAATGTAATTTTTTTTAATCTTACATTTGCAGAAAACTATTTTTAATTGCGGTTTCTTTTAAGTAACTCGTACAAGATGCCAAATTCTTGTGTAGTTTCTTAATTGCAAAGAGTGGCGTAAAAAAGGATTTGTCGCACTTCACAGGTAACATTTATTCAGTTCTGCATACTTTAATTAATTGGGCTCTTTATAAACTATACTTTTTATAGAGGGAATTTATTCTAAAAGCTCGTAGATTATTTTTAGTACATTGGCAAAAAAGTAACTTGTTTTTGCAATCGTAGTTTTTGAGTTATTGATATTTAAAAAGTCGAACGTTTGTTAAATTGAACAGTGAATGAATTGAAATAGCGATTCATCTTTGTTCCTTTCTCAACTTCTTTTTCATACCACTAGATTGTCGACCTCATATGTTCAAGTCGTTGTGGAAAAACTCGCCAACTCTTCGCGATCACGTGCTGGGGTAAAATCTTACCCCAGCACGTGACCATGAGGGGATCGCTTTAGGTTTGCCAATGCGCAGTCCATTCTATTTTATGTATCTGGGAAAACCCCTTCATCGACTGAGAATCTGTCCGAATTAAGTTCTACTTGGCGAGAGTGGCGATCAGAAACCGGTTTCCCTCTTGGTTCTTCTTCCACGATACAAGAGTCAGACTAGTGCCTGGCGTGAATCTGATCATAGAGATAGTAAACCCGTGCACCGCGCGATAAGAACCAAAACAAAACTGGTTTCTTTACATCAGTTTAGGCGATGACTCGCTATCTTCGCCAAGCAGACCTGATGCAGACAGATTCCCAGTCAATGAAGGGTTTTTCCCCTGTGTACTCTTCAAATATCCACTCGCTATTGACGATGAGATAGTAGAGTAGAATTTAACCGCTTTTTAGACTTTAGATGCATCCTCAAATCCAGAGATTAAGTCCACGTTGGCCTATAAGCCTTGTTATCACCCGACCAATACTTTTCTCAATCATTATAATGCATGATTTCAAATTTGAGAGCAATGTCCGAACCAATGACTGATGCTCTTAAAAATTGAACTTTATTCACAAATTTGAGGACACATTTTCAACAGTGCAATTTGACACGTTAAAACACAAATAATAAAAAGTAAAACAAGCACAACGTATTTTCAAGATATTCAAAGAGTTTACGAACATCTTCAGCATGTTAAAATGCCTAATTTTCCATTTGTGGTATGTCCAAGTCAAGTGTGATATGTCAAAAAATTCAGTGCACCAAAATTAGAAGACATTGAAAATTTCAGAAAAAAAATCGAATTCGAAGTACTTCAATTATTTAAAAAAAAACTGCAAAATGTAATGGTCATTTAAAAACAGCCGTGTCTCGATGGCAACGGATCTCTCCAATGGCAACGGATCTCAAAAAGCGAGACCAGTTTCTTGTCCTTCAGGGCATGCGCAGTAAAGAAAAATGACGTCATTTGGCGGTTTTTATAAACTTGACCGCCAAAGTCAATTTTTTTTAAATTTAAATTTAATTTTTGAACTAAATATATCAGAAAGTAGCGGATCGAGTGTTTACACATATCTACTTCCGCAACCAATACTGGTGATGACGGTTGATGAGCATGCGCAGAAATCAATCGTCGAATATATTAATTTTCGTTTTATATTTATTATCGTTTGCTAATAAAAATCAAATCAACAGTTTTAATTTTACACTTTCACTAAAAGGAAGACTTGAGAATAGCATCCATAATGTACGGAAAGGTAAGTTCAAAAATTTTTAGTGCTAGTTAAAAATTGTGAACTTTTCGAATAAATTTTTACTTTTTTAAAATTTCATTGTATCAGACACAATTTCTTGGAAATGATCAAATTTAAAAAAAAAAATCGTAAAAATCTTTTATTTCCTTTCGTATTAGAACAAAAGATGATGCACAACGTTCAAATTTTCTAATGTTAAATCTCTTATAGACTACTCGAAAGTTATTATTTTAATTAATTGGATTATTTTTAATTTCTCTAGTAATTCTAATTTGTGCTTTATCATAGTAACAGAAAAGTGAAAATGGGCAATTCTTGTGTCCTGTGTCGGCGGACTTCATGGACAAATAAAACGTTAATTAAGAAATTATCATTATTATTTATGAAGAATGATTTTCTTTCTTACAATATTGTAAATAAAATTTTATTTAAATCATTTATTTTATTTTTCATTTAAAACCAACTGTTTCCCTTTCTCCAAACACCGTCAATAACAACATGAATAAATACTAATAATATAAATGCACTTTCGAAGGAGAATATAAAATTGTATACCAAATACCTTTTTACTCCCAAAAATAATACTTAAATTTCATATTGTTTACATTCGTCCACCACACCTCCTCCAAATAAAAGAAAGAATAGAAACCAAAACAATCGCTAACATAGATCTGGCAGTGGCCTCATTTTCCTAAGTATTTTGGTCTATCCAGTAACATTTATAGATCGATGAAGATATATTTCACAAAGACTCTTTGAGGGTATGTTGATATGAAATGTTTTTCTTCTATTTGAAAGGGAGGAATATTACATATTTATTCTTTGAAATATAAATCCTAGCAAAAAATAAATTTGGAAAAGTAAACAAGCGCCAATCTAAAAAAAACACCTAATGCATTTATTTTATAACAAGTTATTATGAAAGTTGTCGCTAAAAAAGCTGTGATATAATAAATAAAAAAATGCGCTGTTTGAGGTAGGTGGTTGGTGTCCATATTATTCACCCTCTATACCTTTATATATAAATGTATTGAGATCATATATTTGTTAAAGTATTTTTTAAGTACCCTTCGTTATTTTGATTATTTATTAATTTAAATTCATTTGCGTGATTGAATATTTTTGAGGGGGATTAAGATGGACACCAACCTCAAAGAGCGCAATTTTTTTATTGCAGCGGAACTTAAATTATACTATTTATAATGTCCAAGAAGTTTTAAACAAGAGATTGGTTTGGTTTGAATTATCGTCGCACTAGAGCTACACGAGGGCTATTGGCGACGGGCGTCGTATTTTTGAACCACAGTCAAGTGACGAGCCGACACCTGAATAGGCACCCAACGTCACCGTTAAGGGCAACATCGTACGCAGCGTTAGGACTTTGAATGATATTTAACGTGCACTCCCTTACACGAGGTATTATTCGTCGGACATTTTTTTGGCTGCACGAGCCGTTTATAGGTCGGCAGTTATTTTGGCGATGCCCGCACCCGAACCTGGGACCTTTCGTATGCTAGGCGAGTGCCTAACCGACTGGGCTCCCCAGCCCACACGAGATTGGCATTCTTGCATATCACAGCTTTTTTAGCGACAACTTCCATAATAACTTGTTATAAAATAAATGCATTAGGGTTTTTTTTTAGATTAGGCGCTTGTTTACTTTTCTAAAGTGCTTTTTGTTAGGGATATCAGTATTTTTTTTTTAATTTATTTTATGAGATACATTTTGCGGTAGAAAGGATTAACCAGAAAAAGCTTCATGAACAATAACAAAAGATACAGAGACACATTGATATATTTTCTTTAACCCTTTCAGTCCCAGTGATGCCATTTGGCATCATCATGTTTCTGATCATAATTTAAAAAAATAATAAGGCTAACATAAATTGGGATTAATAAAAAATATTTTCTAATAGAAAAAAGTTTGAAGAATCAAATGATGTGCTTTTTGATATCATAAATGGATATAGACGATCAGAAAAAAATTTCTAAAATGATGATGCCAAATTGTCTTTGGGACTGAAAGGGTTAAAGAAAAACTCCAAAAAGTTTTAATGACGCATTCCGTGTATTAATTAGACTTTTTTTTTAAATCTGTCGATTCAGATATTTGATTAATCATATATTTTAGAAGCTGTAACGGAACTAAGCGGCTTGTTCGTTGTGTTTTCGAGCTGTGACGATCTTCTATGAAAATACAGCAAGGAGGTACGTGGCCGCTAGGATGGCTTGTACTTAACTTGAACATAACTGTTGTGTGGAAACGGTTTAAGTGGCAGATTCAGTAACAAACCTACTTGTTTTAGGTCATTTAAACCGATTCATACAACTAAAATAAATTATTCCTCGAATAATTCAAATAATAATTTTAAATTCAGTTTCTTATGATATTATTGATGTGGCAACATCGATTTAAAGGAATAAACGCGTCAATTTCGTGTAATTGGAAGCTTTTTGGGCCGCAAAATACACAAGTTTTGTGTGCAATGAATGAACAAAAAAGCTATGTCAGCCTTTTGTAATTAATATCCTAGTATAAGATTTTTAGAAAAAATACTAAATATCTTAAAGTTTACCGTTAAAAAAACTCGGTTTCTTTTTTACAAGACCGTTGAAACCATACTTTTTGTTTCTGTATCGATATTTTTTTTTAAACTTGAAATTTCTAGTTTATAAAAAAAAAAAAATGTTAGTCTTAATTTTTTTAAAAAAATGACGGTTTGAAATGAATTCTACAATAGTCTACCTCTGGAGTGAAGATATTTGGAGTTTTTCACAGGGTGATCCCCTTATCTTACGTTATCCAAACATAAATGTTTTAAATTACCCATATCTAAAGTTTCGATGTAGCGATAGTAGACCCAGCACACAGCAACATGGTGAAAGACGTGCAGAAACGTTATTTGCTTATCCTTTTTTCTTAACACAAAAAATACCTGTAAAATGAAAAATGATAAATTAAATTGTGATGCATATCTCAAAAACACTATTTTTTATTATAAATTTTGAAGAAAAATGTTTTGTGATTAAAATAATTTTTAGTTTATCATTGGTTTCCATGATTTTCTTAAATATTATTTTGTATTTTAAGCCAAAAATATAGGTTTCCGTTTTTTGACCATGAATATGTATAGACTCTAATTTTTACATTTTCAACAAAAAAAAAACTCAAATCTGAGTGCGTCAAACAGTCAAAACGGCTACGAGTAAATTTTTCTAAAGTTTGAAACTTTTCTAAAAACTGCACACATAAAAACCTTCACTTTTAATATCAACCTTCGTTTAGACGTCTTCTTAAAAAAAAACCTTCACAATTTATTTACCTTCGTTTATAAAGACTTCATATATCTGCCCAGTTAGTTCGCCTACGTTGTTTTAATTAAATAAGTTGTGCATTGAACTGGATGTGTCGTTTGAGCGGAAACAGATCTTCAAAAATGCAGATAATTTTTTTATATATTTTCAAAACTGACTGAAACAAAAAGTAAGCTGTCTCTTAATCTATAAGTTTGCATAATTAAGATTTAGTTTGCATTTTTATATTATTAAATAGTATACGTGACAAATTTCCGAAATTATTTTATCCGGGACAGTCTAATGTACACACTTCGAAAGGTTTACATTTTTCACATTTATTAAAAACTACTTAAGAGTAACATGATTTTGATAACTCATATCATGACTTGTAGCACACAATTTTGCTCATAATTAATGATTATAATGTAATTAAGCTGTACCAAATATGCGGCCAAAAATCGAAAAAGTTTTGGATAAAAAAAATTCTACTATTGCAACTATTTTAAATAGACATATGACATATCCTGACTTAAAACCCTCAAAAACTTTTAATTTTTAACCCCAATTAAACCTCAATTAATTTCCTTTTTTACATATCTTTAATATTACTTATTAATGTCTTTAACATCCCAGCAACACCCCGATGGCAAAGTGGAGTCGATTAGATTAATCGTTCCCACAGAAACTGTCAACTCAGCGCATATTTTAAAACTGACCTTATCACCTTTCTCATCACTAATCCTCGAACCTAATTGGTCGACTGAGGGGAACAAGCAACGATATTCGCCGTTTTGTGTATCACTGCGCCACTATCTCTCAACGAGAGAAGACGTTCAAATCCTGTTATATTTTATCGCCACTTATGACTACCTTATAATAAAGACTGTGAAATATTAAGTTTTCCCTGTCGACTTATTACATGACATATATTTTATTTTTCAGCATAAAAAAAAATTCGGTGCCAAGAAGGAGAAAAAATAAGGTATTTCCATTAAAGGGAAAGAGTTAGTCTACAAAAATGTACAGTTAAAAATGATCTAATGTATTAACTAAACTAGTAAGATAAAAGACACTTCAATGAGGGTTCTGGCTGCTCATTTATTACTTGCTAACTGGCCAAAGGCTAAAAATTAAATGTTTGAATTATATACACATAATATACTAAAACTAATCTCATACAAAGATATTCTAACTTCGATGCGCGGGAACGAATCAGAACGATGATCTCAATCACGTGACTATTTCACGTCTTCAAATTTCCCTCAGGGGCAGGTGCATTTGAAGGGTTGTGAGTGTGACTTCATGTTAACGAAGATAAAAATAGTTATAAACTGTTTTTCAAAAGAACACTTTTTAACTGTAAAAAATATGGTATTTAACTGTAAAAACAACAGGGTTTTTTTATACATTGTACTGATTCCACTGACTTTTCTAATGTATACATTAAAACATTTTTATGTTTATTTCATCTCTAACTAAGTAAAAGCTTACAAGCTTCAAATTAAAAGCTTAGAATTAAAAACATAAGAAATGGCGACTTTTCATGTTAGAACATTAAATTTCCACTGTTAAATACAAAGTATCATTCAACTTACTGCGTCTAGAAGATCTATGAATTTAATTAAATATAAATGCCAAGTGTGTAATTTCCTGCCCTAGAAAAATAGAAAAACATAATATTATTATATAACATGATGCTAATATAAATAAATTTTTAATTGGTTATCAGAAACCGTTGCAAAAATATTATTCTTCGTTAAGTTTGAATTTTTATCACATAAAGCCAGTGACACTTCAAGTATTGCGAAGCTTTTATTGCAGGGGACAAAATATAAAATCACTTTGCAAGAATTACATTTTTCTAAATATTTTAAAGAGAATAATCAATTAAAGTGTTAGTTTTTTCTTTCATTTGCAAGCCAGAAATAGGCAGCTGAAAAATTGCGTACACCGGTTCTGATAATTATAAGGGCACCCTAGTACTTTATGTTTTTAGAAACATTGCAAGCAATTATTGAAACAAATGAACTCTTATTTAATAAACCGTCAATGCAGGTAACTTAGGGCCAAAATCCTAGTTTGTTTACAAGAGAAGAAAAAATTAAGCTACAAAAACTATGTAAATACTTCGAAATCACCATGCATTTCAAGTATTGTACTTTTATTATAAGTAAGTAATTTCAAAGAAATTTCGTTAAATTTTATAAATTAAAAAAAAAATGGTAGTTTAAAAAATTTGGACCCGGTTAGAATTCGGGTGGGTAACTTTGGTCCAAGCATGAAATACATATTAAACATACCTTTTACCATCTTTATAATCCGTGTTACAGAATTAAATCTTAATTAAATAGTAATTAAATAGTAATTAAATAGTAATTAAAATAGTAATTAAAAGTAAAAATAAAAATGATAAAGTTATAATGTTATTAAAAATGTTATATAGCTTAACACTTGCATTGCATTGTATCGTAGAATGACATTACATTATAAATAACACGGTTGATCGCCGCTTAAAAGAAGAAATGTCACCTTCAATTTTAATATTAAAAAATTAACTTATTTTTAAAAGCAACATTTAATAACAAATATCTTTATAAAAAGCAAACGATTTTATTATAAAAGGAAAAAATAATATAGTCCTAATTAGGAATTTGAAAATGTTTACATTTCGACAATAGTGATTTTGAATGTTGTAGGGGAGAGCGGGGCTAAACCGTACACCCATTTTTTTTTTGGCCTAGATTTCAAGCTAGACGATCTCGTCAAGTGCTATAGTCTAGCGCAGATCGTTCAAGTTTACAGTATAGATATCATTTCACTATGCGTATGAGTATCAGTGTCTCAGTAAAAAAAACAGTTTTTACTCTTTTTCTTATAACTTTCGTCCAATACAAAATAAAAGGTAAGTGAAGAATCTTTTCTTGTATGCTAGTAACTGTAAGACCACACTAAACTACTTCTCTTAATCTCTCTCTCTTAATCTCTCTTTGGTTGTTAGCGATGATTGCTTAAGTGATAGAATTTAAGGTTATTTAATGATATATTGCAGCTAGGTACAGATTGGGGCTAAACCGTATACAGTCCCAAAAGGTTTGCTATGGCAACCTACCTGCATCGATTGTAACTTATGAGGAAAGTAGGCCTAACATAAATTTTTAAGTTTTATATTTCTTCCTATCAATTTTTTCAAAGTCCCCAAATAAAGCACAACTTTTAGGTTTGTTATGAAATTTTAGAACTTTTTTATTAAAGTTAACAAGATTGTTTTTGGATTGTAATTTGTTCTAAAATTTTACAATTGTAGTACACAGTTTCTTAGTTACGACCTTTATAAGTAATAAAAAGTTTTTGTACAGTAATATATTGCATTACAATCATTACTTACCTTACCTAAACAGAGGATTTTTAAACTGTACGGTATAGCCCCGACGCAAGGTACAAGGTAACTGTTCTTTTTATTACCAATTTTTATATATAAAAAGTGGAATACTTCCAAAATGTTTATGTATGATCAGCAGCCTAATAACCAAATTATAAATTGTTTTTGTTTATGTAACCTTTACTTTGTAATTTGCTATGTATCGACTAATCTCCCTTATGTGTACGGTAGTATAGCCCGCTCTCCCCTACGTTTCTTGCATTTTAACTTAATCTTTTTAATGTTAAAAATCGTTTAATTTTTTAATCATTTCAATTTTTTTTAATCGTTAGCCTATGTAAGCAATGGCTAATCATAAGAGTAAGACTTCTTCAAAAATAATTAAACAAAATACACTTTTACATACATTTTTGAAAGTGTAAAGTTCCATAGAGAAATCCTTACATCTTGGTCCAAAGTTACCCGCATTCATCAGCAAAAGTTTCCCAGTGACCAATAATTAAATATAGCATAAAAAGTATTTAATTCAGTTTAAAACAAATGGTGTATTATTCATCCCTATTAATAAAGAATAGTACAAAGTTTTTTATTTAGCTATTTTCAATATTTTTTAGGTGTTCCAGACAAAAGTTCGAAGAAAATGTTTGTCATTAAATGCTCGTAAGAATACAAACGTCATTTGTGCTATTGCAAAAATTAGAATGAGAATTTTTTTTACCAGAAATGAAAGGCAGTGTTTCCACCTTTCCAAAAATGTAAAACAATTTAAGATGGGATCATTTTATGAAGAGAAATAAAGAAACAATTTTTTTTTCCGACGCTATGGCCAAAGTTACCCGCTTCTACGGTAATATGATGTACAGAACATTAGGCTAATCACACACACACACACACTGTGAGATCGTGAGATCACCTTTAATTTTAATTTTCGCACGAGCATTTAAAAATATTTTATATCACGTGACTTAACGGTCTCCATGGAGATTTGAGTTTTCTGTTTTTCGAAAAAAGTGACATTCCATGAAAATTTGTGTTTTGAAAAAGCTGCTTTTTATCATTGTAAAGATTTTAATGCTTGGTGAACCCGTGGTTTAAGTGTTAAAATAGTGTGAAACTACATTGTATGAGTAGCAAGGAATAAAAGTTGTTTTTGTTTACTAAGTGAAGACTAATTCCAGTAAGAAATCTTCACATCTGGCGTCCGCGACAGGACCTGGTAAGCGAAATAAAAATGTTTCAAGTAGTTAAAAGCTTTAAAAAAGAAGATTTAGTGTACTTGTGTCAAGAGATTATCGGGTCCTTACCAACTAAAACTACTATTTTTGCACGGAAAGAAGAAATTTTGAACAGTGAAGAATACAAAGCAGATCCGGATTTCGTCACTTCCGTGTTCGAAACAGCTGTTGCTGAAAGACAACAAAGAGACGAAGAGAAAAAACGTCAAGACGAAGAGAAAAAACGTCAAGACGAAGCGAAAAAACGTCAAGACGAAGAGAAAAAACGTCAAGACGAAGAAGAGAAAAAGCGCCAAGACGAAGAAGAGAAAAAGCGCCAAGACGAAGAAGAGAAAAGGCGCCAAGGCGAAGAACGTCAAAGGCAGCATGAATTAGAACTGGCCAGGATAAATGCCCGAAGAGCGTTGGATGCTCCAGATGAAACTACAGAGTTAACAGGTAACGTTAAAAAGAAATTCAATTTACCAAAATTAGAATTACGACAATTTTCAGGAGATTTAAAGGACTGGCTGCCATTTTGGAGTCAATTCGAGCATGTACATAATGATTTAGATATTGCGCCAGAAAATAAGTTTCAATATTTGATACAATGTACTGTTAGCAAGTCGCGTGCTCGGGAGGTGGTTGAAAGTTTTCCGCCAACCGGCGCCAACTACGAAAAAGCCATCGAATCTTTAAAATCTCGTTATGGTCGAAATGATTTATTAATTGAATTTTATGTTCGGGAACTGTTAAATTTGGTCATTCAAAATGCTGCGCGAAGCTCTGCTATAAATCTATGCGCACTTTACGATAACTTAGAGTCGCAGATTCGTGCACTAGAGACTCTTGGCGTAACAACGGATAAAAGCGCTGCTCTTCTCCATCCTTTAGTTGAGTCATGTTTACCTGAAGATATACTTAGAGCATGGCAAAGACAAAGGAGCCCAGATTTCAACCACAATGGTGACCCACAAGAAAGGCTTAATGGTTTGCTAAAATTTCTAAAATCTGAAGTGGAATCCGAGGAAAGGATTTGTTTGGCTATGCAAGGTTTTGGCTTGAACCAAAAGAAAGACAATAATTGTATTAAAGGTAAAAAATTTGAACAGAGAGTAAAAAAGAATAACACGCCAACAGCTTCCGGTCTTTTCACAACCTCTCATACTCAGGAAACGAAAAAGATGTGTGTTTTCTGTGATAAAGCTCATTCGAGTGCAGACTGTTTTTCCGCGCAAAAAATGAGTTTATCTGAAAGACAAAGAATTCTAAGGGAAAAGAATTGTTGTTTTGCCTGCCTGGCACCTGGTCACCCTGTCCGAAGATGTCGTTCATTTCTGAGATGTTGTATTTGTGGGAAAAAAACATGTACCCTTGATGTGTGAAACAAATGAATCAAGAAAAATTGAAGAAAAGAAGACAGACGAAAAAGAAATCGTTAACGAGGTAAACATGGCTAACATAAGTACGGGTCCTAAAGTGTTCTTACAAACTCTCAAATGCAAGCTTATTTCAGATAAAAAGGAAGCTGTCGTGAGAATAGTTCTGGACACCGGCTCTCAAAATTCTTATATTGTGAAAAATCTTGCTGAAGATATGGAATACACACCTGTAAAGAAAGAGACTCTAATACATTCTCTCTTTGGCGGAGTTAAAACTGAAGAATTTGTTCATACAGGCTACAGAATCAGGTTGAGAAATATGCAGAACAATTTCGCGTGCAACTTTGAAGCGTTAGATCAAGCTACAATTTGCAATGATATCTCACCTGTGAATCAGGGCCATGGATAAAAGAGCTTCAAAATATGAATATAACTCTAAGTGATGTTGGAGAAAAGCCACAACCCGTACAAGTTCTTATAGGAGCTGACCTTTTTGGAAAGATTTTGACCGGTCAGAGGAGGGTCTTGTCAAGCGGATTGGTAGCTATTGAGACTTTACTTGGTTGGACTCTCTTAGGAAAAGTTCCTGAAAATGAAGTAACTTCAAGCAATGCTATGCTGGTGACATCACTTTTCGTTAAGGAGTTTGACATTTCAGACTATTGGAAACTCGATTCCATTGGGATCCAGGATCCTATTGAAAAGCTCTCTAAGAAAGAGCAAGAAGATTTGACTAAAGAACATTTCCTTCAAACTGTTAGGTACAATGAGGATAATCGCTATGAAGTTCACTTGCCTTGGTTGGATAACAGTGTGCCTTTAGCTGATAATCTTGAACAAGCTAAAAGAAGATTAGAAACCACGACGAAGAAGCTATTTCAAGAAAATTTATATGACAGCTATGAGCAAATATTTTCAGATTGGCTTCGTGAAGGGATTATCGAAGAAGTGCCAGTTGAAGAAATGGCTTTGTCTGCAAATTACCTACCTCATAGGCCTGTTATCAAAGCTAGTAAAACAACGCCTATTCGACCGGTTTTTGACGCCTCTGCTAGAGTTAAGGGTTATCCTTCGCTAAATGACTCTCTACACAGTGGTCCGAACTTGATTGAGCTCATACCTGATATTTTATTACGGTTTAGAGAGAAAAAGATTGGTGTGATTGCAGATATAAAGAAAGCTTTTTTGCAAATCAGTCTTAGTAGAGAAGACAGAGATTACTTGAGATTTCTATGGTGGACTGATAAATCTTGTGAAAATTATAAGTTTTTCCGCCATGCCAGAGTAGTTTTTGGTGTTCGCAGCAGTCCGTTCCTATTAGGAGCTGTATTGAAGTATCACATTGAAAAAAATGTCGCTGTTGACCCTTTCGTTACTAGGTGTCTTTTGGAGAGTTTCTATGTCGATAATCTTGTAGCTAGTGTCAATGATGAAACAGAGCTGGAGCGATTGATAAATGTTTCTAATAATCTACTGAAGACAGGTGGTTTCATTCTAAGAGATTGGGAGTATTCAACAACAGAAACCGGAGCCGCCTCTAATAAAACGGAATTGTTAGGTCTTCAATGGGATAAAACTGAAGACAGTTTTTCGCTAAACGTCAGCTGGTTGGAAAAAGTAAATGTTGATAACGTCACTAAGCGTACTATGTTGTCAGTAGCTCACAAAGTGTTTGACCCATTTGGATTCGCTTCTCCAGTAATGCTCTGCCCTAAGCTCATGCTTCAAAAAACCTGGAAATTATCGTTAGGATGGGACGACGAAATCACCGGAACCCTTCGAGAAGAATTTATACTTTGGTTTAAGGAGCTTAAAGAATTGGAGAAAGTTACCATTCCCCGCTGGATAAACGTTACTTCAGAAAATCTTGAAAACTTTTCTATTCATACCTTTTGCGACGCAAGCAAGGACGCTTATGCCGCCGTTATTTATCTTGTACAAGAAGATTGCAAAAAAGTGCATTTTTTAACCTCGAGGTCCCGTATATCTCCTTCAAAAGTTGCAACAATACCTAGATTGGAGCTTCTTGCTGCATTGGTGGGGGCAAGGTTGACGAAATCTGTGATAGATGCTCTCGGCTGGACAGATATTAAATGTTTTTATTGGAGTGATTCTACAACTGTTCTTACCTGGATCACGAAGCATGAAAATTGGTCAATTTTCGTGAATAACCGGGTTCAGGAAATTCGTAAGATTACTGTAGCTTCCTCATGGCGTCATATATCTGGAGTTGAAAACCCTGCAGACTTGCCCTCCCGAGGATGTAAAGCAAGTGTTTTAGTGAAAAGTAGATGGTGGGAGGGGCCAAAATGGTTAAACTCTTATGAAGACAAAGAAGCACACATTGATTTTGAGCTCGATGAAGAAGAAATACTAAAAGAAAAGAAGAAAGGCTCAGTTTCGGCCTTGGTTTCCATCAAGCAGAATTCGTCTACCGGATGGTTTTATGAGCGTTTCTCGAAATACCAATCGATTGTGAAATTAGTGGGGTGGATTTTGAGATTTGTTACAAACTGTAGAGGCGATGTTCACCTCAGGAAAAAGGGATCTCTGGATACTGAAGAATGTAGAGAAGCTGAGAAACGGCTTATAAAATTGATCCAAGCAGAATCTCTTGTAAACGAACATGATGAAAAGCTCAGATCGCTGAGTGCGTATAAGGATGCTGATGGCATAATCCGGCTGAAAACGAAAATTGTTTTGATGGAGGATACAGAGGGATTCAGAGAACCAGCTATTCTCCCATCCAATCACGAAGTTGTTAAAAGGTTAATACTTTCCCATCACATCGAAAATAGTCATGCTGGAACTCAAATTCTTCTGAACATTTTGAGAGAGCATTTTTGGATTTTGAATGGAAGAAAAACAGTGAGATCAGCTATCTCAAGATGTATCCCATGTAAAAGATTTTCTTCTAAAGGTTGTGATGCTGTATCCGCTCCTTTGCACGAAGATCGAATACGACAAGCCAATGCGTTCGAGATTTGTGGAACTGATTTAGCAGGCCCTCTATTTCTGAAAGACGGAAAGAAGGCTTGGGTCTGTATCTTTACGTGCGCCGTTTATAGAGCAGTTCACTTAGAGCTTGTGACATCACTATCAACCGAAAGCTTTATGTTAGCTCTAAGAAGATTTATAGTTCGGAGAGGCAGGTGTGAAACAATATATTGCGATAATGGAACTAATTTTGTCGGAGCTTCCAACTTGCTTAAAGGTTTAGACTGGAACCGCGTTTGCAGTGATAATGCTCTTCATCCAATTAAATGGAAGTTTAACCCCCTTCTTCACCCTGGTGGGGAGGATGGTGGGAGCGGCTCATAAGTATTCTAAAGGGTCTTTTGAGAAGAATACTAGGAAGAGCAAGTTTAACTCATGAAGAATTAATAACCGTTCTTTGCGATTGCGAATCTGTTATAAACTCTCGCCCCTTAACCTACATAGATGAATGTGATTCAGAATTTGTTCCTCTTACACCTGCCATGTTTCTTCAGGACATGAAGCTATCGGGGGTTCCTGACTGCGATACTGCTGATCATAAAAGTCTCAACAAGAGCGTCAAATGCAGAGTAGCTTTGCAGGAAAACATTAGAAAAAGGTTTCGGTCTGAATATCTTGGATCATTGATACGAAGGTCTGAAAAAGTTAAAACCTCGAAGATAAATGTGGGGGATATAGTGCTCATAAAAAGTGATAACACTAATCGCATCGACTGGCCTCTGGGAAAAGTGACGGAAGTTCTACCAGGAAAAGATGGAGTTTGTCGACTCTTCAAACTCAAAACGTCGCGTGGAGAGATTCTGCGTCCAATTCAGCGCGTCTACCCTTTGGAAATTTCTGCGAGAGATTCACCATTTCCACTGGATGAAGATACGTTACATACAAAAATAGTCTCTACCAAGAAAACTGACCTTAAGTGTTCAAGCAAAGACAAGAAAAGTCGAACTGTAAAAATCCCTGAGAGACTGGATCTCTAGTGTAGTAGTTGAGTCGTGGAACTTCCACTACTCAAGGTGGGAGGATGTGAGATCGTGAGATCACCTTTAATTTTAATTTTCGCACGAGCATTTAAAAATATTTTATATCACGTGACTTAACGGTCTCCATGGAGATTTGAGTTTTCTGTTTTTCGAAAAAAGTGACATTCCATGAAAATTTGTGTTTTGAAAAAGCTGCTTTTTATCATTGTAAAGATTTTAATGCTTGGTGAACCCGTGGTTTAAGTGTTAAAATAGTGTGAAACTACATTGTATAAGTAGCAAGGAATAAAAGTTGTTTTTGTTTACTAAGTGAAGACTAATTCCAGTAAGAAATCTTCACACACACATTATCTAGACTGGCAACATATAATTCAGCCTTGGTCACCAGTAGTTAAGTTAAGATGTTATGAGAACCCGTATACCTTACCTATACCATACTACACAAACACTAAGCTTTTCTGACTCAAAATCATAGATATCATAGTTAAAGTATTAGATTGGCAGATCACGTGACCTCCAATGCTAACGACGGGATGCGCATGAAAGCCAAACAAGAGGGCCAAATGGCCACTGTTGCTGCCACTTTAAGGAGAAAAATACTACGAAAAAATACCATCTAATTCTAAAATTAGAAAAAAAATACTAGAAAAGGATTTAAAGTCACTAAAAAGATTCCAAAATCCTAGTATTTTTACGATATTCTTTTGTAATTTTAGAATAAGATGGTATTTTTTTTTTAGTATTTTTCTCCTTAAAGTGGCAGCAACACTGGCCATTTTGGCCTCTTATTTGGCCTTCATGCGCGTCCCGTCTTTAGCATTGGAGGTCACGCGATCTGCCAATCTAATACTTTAACTGTGATATCTATGCTCAAAATGTGTCAACTTGGTTTGTAATATTGTTTAATGCACCTACTCTTAACGCTATTTGTTTTAATGCCAGGTTTGCTTTTCTTACCAGTACACCTGCCGCTAGATGTCCTGTAATGTCATGCACACATCTTTGATCCCAATATGTAACCACTGTTATAACCGTCTAATAAAATAAAAAATCATGCAATTAAAACTTAATAAACGAAAAAATACATCTAAAATATTAATTTCTTATTAAAATATATAAATTCGCCTGCCGGGTATCGGTTTTGACCCTAACCTTCGCTCGAAGTTTTTTTTTATAGTTTATGGTACATTAAAGTATACTGAATCCGATCCACTCTGTCATGTTTTAGCATTTTCATTAGTTCGAAATGGCAACCGCAAATATTCTACTTGGCATGGGCATCTGCATGTAAAACAGATTGAGAAGCAAGAATTGTTGAAAAAGATGCATATTTTTACAGGACAATTAGAAATGCCGTTTTAGAACTTTCTCGCTTGTGGCGGTTCACCACAGGCGCAACCACGCGCTAGATGACGCTGAATTAACCGAACGTATTTAAATAGCACTAAAGAGACCGGTTAAATTGTGACCGGTTCAAAGAAACCGTTTTTTTCTCAAGAAATTGCAAATTGCAGTGTAAAGAAGGAACGTTTATAATTGTGTGGAGAGAATAATGTTGATGAGACAGACTTTTTTGCCGTTTTTGAATTGAAGACTATCTCTGCATTGAACTAAAGTGCAAAAAAGAACAATATGTCGCATTTTTTGTGATTTTATATGGGAAAGATTACACATTTCATCAAGAAAATCGCCCAATGTATGTCTCCAAATCCACGAATCCGTGGCAAATCACCTTATAGTTGTGGATTGGTGGGCATTCGGTTCGTATTTAGAGATGTTAAATTGTAAGTTTGAAGCAAATGTGCAGTAATATTTCATCATAAAGATTTAAAGTGGCAATATTGTCTGTTTGGTGTGAAATTGAACCAATTTTGTTATTAAATATTTTAGTTCACCGGATATCTTGTTTTTTTTTTAAATTTATCATATAAAAAAATACAATTCATCAATAAAAATGTGAAATTAGGCCACCTTCTACTTTAAATTAGCATACTCTTGTATTTGTGTCTCAACATTTGCGACATACAAATTTCTAGTTTCATTCAAAAAAATATTGTTATAGCAAATCAAACAATTATGTTTCAATTATAGCATTTCAAAACATGTTTTTAAGGGAATACGGTACCCAAAACATGTTTTTAAGGGAATACGGTACCCAAAACATGTTTTTAAGGGAATACGGTACCCAAAACATTATTTCTAGAAATAATAACATAAACTTGTAAATTATTGTGGTTTTATATAATGTTCACTCTAAATAAACATTTCCTAGCAATAAAAACAAATATTTACAAGTAGTTTTTCATTTTTTTTTAAAGTCAAAATTTTGAACTTTTTTAAAACGCTACTCCTCTTTCAATTTTGAGAATAACTCCACCAAACTTTTATAGTTTGTTTTTAGTACTATTTGTTCAAGAACTGTGCATGGATTTTAAAATGTGAGTTACAGTTAAAATGTAACATGCATTTGTACTAAAAATCACAAAAAAATTACACATTATAGAATTCAACATTTTTTAAAAACAACTATACATAGTAGACCTTATTCAATGCACAATTTTTTGCACCATTTATATAAGAACACATGTTAAAAATTTCAAAATTCTAACTTAATTAGCAAAAATGCCTTAGGGATTTATTAAACACAAGAATTGAAAACGCGAAACAGAGAAAACAGGTTGAAAGCAGACGAAATATGCATTCAAGCTTATGGGAATGACTCCATAAAATATTTAATAACTTTTTTTTTCTACAAAAGATATCATTATGAAACTTTCAGTAAATGTTTAGAAAAATATTGTGAATAATAAGAAGGTAAAAACTGAAAAATCTATATTTTGACCAATTTTTGGGTACCGTATCCTCTTAATATGTTTACGGGCTTTTGTAATTCTACTATCACAATTTGAAATTTTACAAGTCGGATGGTTTTATCTCGCCCATGTTAATTTTCCTAACTTCAGGAACATTTTTCTCAGGAACTATATGAGATATCATTATGAACTTTTTTATATTTTGTTCTTTACATATAGCTCTTTGATTTAAACTGAGGATATTTCAAAGTATAAAAAATACTTTTACAGTGTTTATTTTTTCAAAAAAATGTTTTAAATTACAAAAAAAAATCAGATTTTAAGTTATATAACTTTTTTAGCAGAGATATTTAAAATTCCTCACTTTAAATCAAAGAGCTATTAATGGGGGAAAAATAGTAAAACAAAACATGTTGATAACTATTATAGTTTCTGAGAAAATGTTTCTAACTGTTGAAAAACCTTATATTTCAGGAAACGAAAAAGAAATGTAAGGTTTAAGTTAGAACTGATGTTCAGACTTTCTCAAAAATGCTTATAAAAAGAAAACCACTAAACAGAAATCAGTAATCTTGGCCTTAAATTAAAGCTAAAGATATGTAGAATAAAAAAAAGAAAAAAAGAAAATCGACATTTTAGACCCAAACACCCATCTGACTCCCCTTAACATCGATTATTACTTATTTATTAAGGTATACATATACACTAGAAAAGGCCAAAAATAACCAAATTAGGCATTTTTTGTTTTTAAGTTCATTAGAATGCATAATTCTTTCTCTTTAAAATTATGTAAAGTTTGTACTGAACTCTAATAAAAAGTTACAGAGGTTTTTCTAATCTTCCAAATCATGAAAGTTAGTTAACTTTTATAACCTTTAAACTCAATTTTCTCAAAACTTCATTTTTCTCATGTGTTACTTTGCTTAAACAATGATAACTAAAGTTAAAATTAACATTTTGTCAAACGAATTGTTTATTTATTTGAGGAATAAGTTGGGGGAGAGCGTGAACCTCAAAAAAGAAGATTTAGTTTTTAAATTAATTTTATATTGCATGTCAAAGTTTTTTTTTTCTAAAAAAATTGATTTTTTAATGTTGCTTATTATAAAAAATTATAAATAAAAAACTAAAAGAGCCACAAACTTGGTTTGAAGTTCACGCCCTTTCAGAATGAATTGGTGATTAATTTGCATGGCAATTGTATAGGTCTAAGTTAATTAGTTCTTGAGTTATGAGTGTTTATAAAACATGCTAATTAATGCATAAAATTCTAATTAATTAACAATTTTTAATATTTTTACACATACCCTCATACACTTATGAATTATATCAAATATAAAAAATTGGATTTTTAATGAAATATTAGAAAAAAAAGTTCAAGTGTATACGTACACCTTAAGTGTTCCTCTACAATGTCTTATAACTACCTCTTACCCTACACTTAATATCTCTTACCACAATAGTAATATAAGAGTTGGCCATCATTTGGAAGAAATTGTAGAAAATCAAGAGATTCTTCAATTCGAAAGCTTTTCTGTTTTTCATAAGGGATGGACCAATCCATTTGCAGAAAAGGACATAGAATATAAGGATGCAGTAGGGAATATAGGGATGACCGAACTGAGCTTTTCTTCCTAAATCTAAAAAACATCATGCAGTATCAAGAGCTGGTACAGTTGATGATTACAGGGGAAAAACAACTTCATTGCATAGGAATCTGTCTGCATTAGGCCTCTTTGACAACAATAGCGAGTCATCACCTAAACTGGTGTAAGGAAACCGGCTACTCACTTTGTTTTTTTTTCTCGCGGCAACCCTGATTCACTCCAGAAATCAGTGGACACGAGTCACACGTTTTTACCACAAAAGAAGAACCGATAGAGAAACCGTTTCCTGTCCTAATGTCCGTCAAGCACACCAGAATACGGGAAGATTCCTGTGCAATGAAGTTGGTTTTCCCTATCCAGATTGCTTTCCAATAGTTCACTTAGGAGTACTCACCCTCACATTCAAAAATGAAGCTATATATGGAGTTGAGAACCGTCATGTTCCAAACACAGTTAAGCTCGTAATCCCTAGAAAAAAAATTTACAATTAACTCAATAGCTAAAAACTTATATGTTACAAGATACAGTTGAGTCTATGGCTATGACATATGGGGGAGAGACGGGTAATAGCGGTCAGAGGGCAATCGCGCTCAGCTCAGCTGTGACAAACTGGGCAACCCTTAAGTTAATTTGACAGTACTGGCAACTAGCAGAAAGTACGTGCAAAGCTCAGTGTGATAAAGGCGGCTGGCAAAGCAAAAGCACATAGTATTTCGTCCGTGAATAATTTATCATGTATTATCATCTAAAAAAGTTCGAGGTAAGTCAACTATTATTACTGTTAACAGTATGATCTTTGTATAGTTACGAAGCATAATAATCTTGTTACCTAATGTAAATAAGTTTATTTAATTGGATACGTTGTGTGCGTAGCAGAGACCGCTCGAAATCAAATATGGCGCGATCGGGTAATGACGCTCAGATGGGCGGTATTACCCGCCACTTTTGGAAGAGTCGAATTACAACTAATCAAAACTGTTTTATCAACTTTTTTTAAGCAAAACAAAAATCTGTCATCCTTACAGGAACACCCATGAAAATTATGCTTGAAAAGGAAGAGGAACGACGCCGTCTCAAGGAATCCAAGACAGCCTCTTCTTTAAATGATACGAAAGCTGCAAATACGTACAATCTACTGGCAAAGAAGCCAAAGAAAAATATATATATAAGGGTGAAAAATGCCTTATTTGGTTAAACAACAGGAGCCGAAATAAAGTCCAGACCAAGTAAAGTAAAAAATCGTCAAAGAAAGAAGATTTTGCCAGTACAGATGAGGAAACCATCGATGAAACCATGATATGTGATGATGATGAAATGGACGATTTACCTGGCGAAGGTATTATTAGTAATGATATCAATGACATATGTAATGTTTGAGGGAAGTTCGGAAAGGACAACGAACTATGGTTTGGTTCAAATCCTGTTCTAAGTGGAACCACTAAGATTGCTGTGTAGAGGATAAAGCAGAAAACTATATTTGTGACTATTGCAAATTGTAAAATTATTTTAATGGAGAGGATAGGAGAGGATAAAGCAGAAAACTATATTTGTGACTGTTACAAATTGTAAAATACTTTAATCAGTTGTGAAATATGTTGCTATAAAAGCTTTGAATAATGAGCGGCAGTACCCGTCGCAGTGAGCGGCATTACCCAGTTCGGGTAATGGCGCTCAATGTAATAATTTCTTGTTTTCAATTTTTCAGCACAATTGTCATTGTTTTCATGTTTAACGATACGGCATTCTGTTTTATATTTGTTCAGTTATAAATGGTAATGAAAAAAACATAATTTAAGTGTCGTATTATGCGTATATGCGTATTATATATTATATATATATATAATATATATATATATATATATATATATATATATATATATATATATATATATATATATATATATATATATATATATATATATATATATATATATATATATATATATATATATATATATATATATATATATATATATATATATATATATATATATATATATATATATATATATATATATATATATATATATATATATTATATATATATATATATATATATATATATATATATATATATATATATATATATATATATATATAATATATATATATAATACATAGCGAGCGGGGGCGTAGCCCCCTGCCGGCCGCAAACGCGAAGTGGTCCAATGGAATTGCGCAGCAATTCCCGGGGGTTGGCGAGCGATAGCGATCTGGGGGCAGAGAGGAATAATCCAAGAATGCAATCTTGCAAGCCAGTAAGATTGCGCAGCAATATCCAAGGGTGCGAGCTTGCGAGCCGAGTGAGATTGCGCAGCAATCTGCTCGCTTGCGAGTCTAGGGGCGCAGCCCCTAGTTTTTAAAATCAAAATATAAAAAAAAATCATCCGATAAGCAAATTGACCAAGTTTCCTAATATTGGCTCATACTCGTTTTTGAAACCATGTATGTATTCAAGAATGATACCCCTGGTGTTCATGTTTAAGCATGTCCATATTTCAAAAATCAATTGAAATTAACGTTATGAGCACATTTTTGGAATATGTTCTTGATTGAAAATTCAGTATGTGCGTGTTTCAAAATTGAGTATAAATTTCAGTTGAGTATTGACTCGGTTTTGAGTATTTCATGTTTGAAAAATAAGTATAGCTGAGTACCAACGGAATTTAAAGTGCATTTGTTTGCTATAGTCGTCAAGACACTAGTAATAGTGGCATACGAAACTCTGTCTTCGAGAGAAGACTATCTCGAGTTTAACACAATAACCATCGGACTAACTATGCTGTAAAGTTATATGAGTATTTAAAGAATATAAGAAGTAATATGAGGATAATGAATGAGATAATGAATGAGAGTAATTTCGTTTGAATCTGAGTATGTCTGGTATATCAGAATTAAAAGCGTTGGGTCGTCAGATTTGAAAAAAAAATATTTTAGTGAAAACATAAATTTAAAAGTGACATTTTTCTTTGTCTGAACACGAAAAATAAACAAACAAGATCGCAAAGCAATTTACATAAATATGTTGACATTTTAGAAAAAAGGGTGAAGTATTTGAAGTTTTTTATTTTAAAGTACTAACAAAATAACATATTTCTGTTTTTAGAACTTATTTTAGCTTCAAAATTTGGAAGCACATGGCTTGAAATTATCCCGAATCGTTATAACAGTAACTTTATATAATTAACGAAAACTGTATAATGCAATTAAATATATGAAGAAATAATTTTGAATGACCATAAAATTGGCAAATCGGAACCTTTACAATAAAAAAAACTTACCTTTAGACAATTGAACCCTTAGCTAAACAACAAACAACTTTAAACATGGAAAAGAAAGCTTTTTTTTTTACTTATTTGTGCTATCTAGATCCAAATCTTAAATTACGTAAATGATCTTTATGCGAGGACTACACCTTTTTCGCACATTTTCCGCTAGTCTTTGTACACGTAGACGTAATTAGCCTTTTCCATAAAAACATACCAGAAATCAACATATTTTTTAAAGTAATGTAAATAAAGTTATATTTAGATTTCACTAATTTTTGTACTTACCTTTAAAACTGTTTTAAAGGTCTTGCTTATTTAAGGGGGACCAGAGCGCTCCATTGAAGCTCATGTTAAAATGGCATTTTTATGTACCTTTTTCTCAGAATCTATTTGATACTTTGTAATGGAATTTTTACTAGTTGTTAAATGGATGTGTAACTATACTTTAATGGGGGCTTTTTCAAAAGTTTAGTTTAGTTTTTAAATTATAATTTTTTAAATGAAACTACATATTTTTTTTACCTAAAAACATCAATATTAAAAAAAGTATTTATAGTCAAATCCCTCCAGCGGTTTTTAGAAACAAACTTCTTAAATACGTATAAAAAATTTCAGGTTGATACTTACAGTAGATTTTGAGAAAAAGGTACATGAACATTGAAAAAGTAAGTTTTGAGATATAACCGTTTAAAGTAAACAACAGTGGTTTCTTACCTATAAAACATGACTGGATTTTACTTAAACAACGTTTGTTTAAAAAATATCTTAAAAATACTTCCAGTACTCGAAACTTTTATGTAAGATATCGTTGAAAAGTTAAAAATTTCATATTTTAAGAAACACTAAAAACATTGAAAGGTCATTTTTGAAATTTTTCTGGGGAATAGAAATAGTTGTTAAGGGGTCTGGTCCCCCTTAACAACTATTTCTAGAAAAAATTTACTTTTCAGACTCTTAGACTTGTTTATTCTTGCAGACATTCGTCTATGATCGTTGAACATGTATTACAGCATGTTGTTGTTTTTTAATTAAACATTGTCAATTGCACTTAATAAATTTTTGTTGAATTGAATTTGTTTAAATCAAAGAAACAGTTTGTGCAAAACTTTTTCAAAAACACTTGTTTAGACAGTAGTACTTTTTTAGACGAAGTTCACAACACATTTATAGTTTTTTTGTAGTTAACTTCAGAACTGTCTTTTAGTTCTTCCTTGAAGTATACTAAAGTTTCCTTAAGCTAATATAGGTATTTCCTACAATGCTTTTTAAAAATATATTTAACTAGTGTTGATGACTAATGGAAAAAAATTACTCCCTAGTATACCTCAAAAGAAAGAAAACCACAGACAATGTAAAAGTCTTTTTCTTAAAAAATGCTTTAAAAAAATATGTTTAAGAAATTATTAATATGTTATTTTATATGATACTTCAATCTAAATTTCTTTTTTACAAAACTTCTCATTTAATTACAGATTAATTTCTTTTTAAGATAGACGTTGTTTTCACTGCACGAATTTTAAATTAAATTTGTTTTGCTTGAAATATTTATTTAAAAATTCAGAATTTGGTTTATTTTTGAAGAGATTATCTTTTAAAAACATTTACAAATGAAAAAAATATATTATGAATAAAAATGAAGTAATGATAGGTCAATTTTAAATGTTTCTTAATTGATTTTTATTATTGTGCAAGATGGCTGCCGATGATGTGGCGCTTTTTTTCAAAAGAATTTTTATCTGATTCTCTTGGTACTTTGTCTAGTATTTTTAAAATCAGTATGCGACAAAAAGTCATGTACAATCGAAGTAAAAGCTGATTTTGATTCGATAGTGAGTAATATATTGGAAAGTTTCGATGAGTTTTTGAAGTCGGGCTCCAGTTCGGAGAGCACACCTATTCGCGATGTTTGTGGACGTGACAGTGTTTGTAGAGGTGATTTCAAGAAGTTAATGAACAGCGTGGAAAATATTGCATCTGAATTGCGTAATTTCAAACAGCAAAGCAGTGATCGCTTTACGTCTTTGGAAGAGATGATCATACAAACTAAACCTGCGACAATCAAAGTTGTTGATGATGTTGTAAATGTGTCATCGGAAAAAAAGTTCACCAATGCGTCGTTTGTCGCCATCGTTTAAGAATATCGTAGTTCGTATTAAAAAGGATCAGGCGTTCATATTTCACGTATCTAAAGTTTCCTGAGTTCTTTCAGTTAGTTTCGGCACCAGATGTGGAATATTGCGTAAGTTAAGTAATTGGAAGAGCAGAGTTGTTAAACAAAAAACATCTTTATTCGGTAAGGTAAGGTAATCGTTTCCGGCTGCCTATTTCTAGCCTCCTTCAGGAGCTTTATCACAGCCAATAACGCCTCGTAATTTAGAACCCTGGTCAAGTGACGAGGTCGACACCTGAGCGGGCACCCAACGGAACTTCGAGCGACATCGTACGCTAACGCCGTCGGGACTTTGGAATCCACAGATTTAACGAGCACGTCTGTCCCTGTGTACTCGGGCCCATCCGTGATGAGGATTTTTCTACTATTTCCAGCACGGATCCGATTTATAGGATGACTGGCAGTAGGTGGGATTCGAACCCCCGCACTCCTGAGAAGGTTGAATCTCTACGGGACGGTTGAATCTCTCGGACGGGCCTATCTTTATTCGAATTTCCATAGCAACTGTTAACAACGATAGCATAGCAACAAAGTAAGTTGCCAGAGTAGGAAATAAAAGTATACATCTAAATAATCTAAATAATGAGACATATAAAAGTGCGCACGATGACGTCGTCTTTGGGATTTGGGCGCGTGACAACTCATAGGCAGTATTGATAGAAATGGATGTATGACTAGTTCCGGTTAGACTTTTGCTGATGTTGTTAGTTTAAGCGATCCGAAAACACTACCGTTGAATCATGTGAATAACAACAGACAGACCGCTTCAGAAGTGTCGGGATCGGCTACAAAGAATTTTAACTTATCTTCTAATGTGCCTCTTAATCAACAAAGATCTAGACGCGTTATCAACGGGACTGGACGTGCGGGGTGTCTAGCAGCGGCCACAAGATTTCCAAAAAAAAGTCTGCTGTTTTTGTTTCTAGACTTGATAGTTCTACGCGGGTATGTGATTTAGAGGCAGTTTTGTCCCCCTTGCAGCTTAGTCACTTTGTGTGTGAGAGATTAAAAACCAAATATGATTCATACTCATCATTCTATATTGACCTGTTTCGCTGCTTAAGAAAGAGGTTGATCTTTTATTTGATGCAAGTCTCTGGCCTGATGGTTGCATCGTCACTAATTTCTATGCTAAATTGAAGAAAAGTCAAATTTATCAAAACACTGATCTTCAGGTAGCAAGTGAAAAGGGTTGAGTATCCTCTCTCTCGCGTAAGGTTAATCTAAATGTAGGGTAGACCGGGGGAACCGCGCCACCTTAAGGGAAATTAAATTTTCACGCAGAGTTGTGTTAGAATTAATGTAAATTGTAACAAGCATAGCATACTACATTTCATAACCTATCTTGTAGTGATTTTTTTAAACTTGAAATCGTTAATAGAAACTGAATAAAATTGTTCTTTCTAAAAAGCTTGCAGAGTGGCGGCATTACCCCGGTACCAGGGGTTATTCCGCCACACCATCAAAACGCGGCAAATAAGCTATGAATAATGGGAAAGTATTTAATAAAGCACAACATATAGCACTAAAATGGGTTTAATTAAATGAAGAAATTAATTAAGAAGTTTTACAAAAATCACACGTGTAGTAAATGGCCATTACTTAGTCTCTGCCATAGTCTTTACTATTCTTAACATAGTAACATGTGTAGTAAATGACTAAGTTAGCCTATGCCGTACTATTCCTTTTTTAAAAAAAACTGTGTAGGCCTGGTAAATGGCTGATAAGTCTCTCTAGTTCTAATCTGAACAAAAAAACATGCGTCGTTTTCTGAGGAATCGTAACCACTGCATTCCGAGTGTGCCCATTTTCCACATATTTCACACCGATACCACATTTCAGAAGTAGGACAATACTCCCCACAGACTAAACAGTGCACGTTTTTTCTGATTATGGTTTGTCCGGTAACCTTGGAACGGCAAACTGTACAGCTACACTTTTACTAACTTTTCCTCTGCAACCAACTGGACAGTTTTTTCGAAGTTTCGTTGGTCTATTTTTGGTCTATTTGGCCTTTTCAGTTATTCTTTTTCGGATACGTGGCATATGGAACGATAACTAATAGGTTAATGAAGTTGGGAGGCCAATATATGAAATTTCTATTTTATGGGTTATGCCGCCATCCTTTTGTAGGTGGCGGCATAACCCCGGAGTGATGCGGCGGCATAACCCCGGTAAGACAAAATGGCATAGATGGCTTGTTTAGGGGAAGGTGGATACTGGATAGCCTAGCGTCCAAACTAACAACGTGATAACATAGCCAAATAATTATTCTTTTCAATGATATGTAACTGATTTATCTAACTTAGGAATAACAGTCACTTATCTCTTAGTTTCAGAAGACTCAAAATTAGATGAAACTCACTAAAAACCGTATTTTTTAAATAACGTTACACCAACACACCGCACGGCTATAAGCGTCTCTACTATGGATTACCGTGTTTCCCGCTACAGGTCAACGCTCTCAGCCCCCATCCCACACACACGGCTTGCGAGATACAAGGGGTGGCGGCTTATAGCTTGTCGTGCTGATTTTTCTGTAAAAGTTCTACCTGATCAGTGCATTAATATTAATAATACTTTTGTAGAGTCCTTGGCATTATGTGTGACAGCTCATTTTGTGAAATATTTTATTTGTGTGGTTTATATATATTGTGCCGGGTTCTCCCGCTGATGTTTATGAGGATATCTTTGATACTCTTGACAATGTTTTGAAATACGACTTTTCCAATATCTTAATTTTAGGTGATTTTGACATCCCCACTGTGGTGTTTAGAGATTTTAAAATGGTTGTGAATAATTTTAACATTATTGAATCTTTGGTTTATAATTTTTTAGAATTTCACTATTTGGATCAATTCAATAATGTTCCCAACTGTTTAAACAGATTTCTGGGTGTTGTGTAATTCGGAAGTTATTGTCACCGCAATCTGATGAAGTTCTTTTGACTGAAAATCAGTATCATCCAGCTTTGATGTAGGAATTAAGTATAAAAAGTAGTAAATTTGAGAGAAAATGTGGTGATAATAAATTTAATTTTAAAAAAGCTAACTATTTGCTACTATTTAAGGCTTTTAATGAAACAGATTGGAACTTCCTAAATGAGTATAGTGGTATTGATGATATGGTTCAATCTTTTCATGATAAATCAAATCACATCTTATCTGTTTGTGTCCCTAGATGCAAAGCAAAGTCCAGTCGAAGTTATCCCATTTGGTTCACAAGAGATATTATAAAGCTTTTGCAGGTTAAAGACAGGCTTCGTGTTAAGTATAAAAAGATTCGCCTTCTATTTCTTATAAATGTTTCAGCTATTGTAGGGCTGAGCTGAAACGAGCGACAAAATCGGCTTATTATGATTATACTTCTGGAATTGTGTGTGAGGAAAATATTTCTGTTGATTCTAAATCCTTTTGGGCTCATGTTAGATCCAAAAATAAAGAGAAAAACATCTGTGATAATATGACGTACAAATCTCGTAGTTTTGTGGGAGATGATTCTATTGCATGTGGTTTTGCGCAATTTTTTAATTCTGTACATAATGTCTCCTCGGATCCTGTCTTCTCTACGGATTCTGGTTCGGATGGTGTTTTTGATGTCATTGACCTTCACAGAATTAGCTCTGAAGATTTTTCTAGAGCTATCACTAAACTAAAATCATCAAGAGGTTTGTCCTGATGGGATAATTTCCCTAGTTTTATACTTAAGGTATCCGCCTACGTTAAAATACCTATTTTTGAGGAAATTCAATGTAATTATTTTATTCTTTAACTTTATAGCCCAATTATTCTAGTTTCCAAAACTGTAAGAAGTTTAATTTTACGTGTACTAGAAACGAAGTTATGATTATTTTAAAAATTGACAAAAGTAGTCGAATTCAATCGGTAGTCTTATTTCGAAACCGAAACTAACTTTTTAATTGCTTATATTTAATTAGTTAGTAATTGTTTTTTTCCTTTGTTTTTTAAATAAATTTTAATTTATAAGATGTTATAGAAAAGCCACATTATTTAAGTTTCTTTGGTATTTAAAAATGTGCATGTTTCAGGGGAAGTAACTGAAGAACAGGATTGTATTAAGTGTGATTTTTCTAAAGAGGAGGTTATTCGTCTATTAAAAACTATGAAACCTAACAAAGCACCTGGCCCTGATGATATTTATCCTAAAATTTTAGTTGAATGTGCAGAAGGGTTGGGGGGTGCAGTTCTGACTATTTTTTGGTCATCATTTATTTCTGGACATGTGCCAGAAGGAGACTGGAAATTGGCGAATGTGACTCCATTGTACAAGAAAGGGCCTAAATCTGATCCGGGTAATTACAGACGAGTTAGTCTTGCATCTGTTTTAGGTAAAGTTTTTGAGACATTGTTCAAAATGCGTATAATGACTTTTTTGGAAACTATTAATTTGCTTTCAGATAATCAATATGGCTTTAGTAAAGGTAGGTCTTGTACAACTAATCTTTTAAAATTTTATGATACTGTTACAGTAGAGATTGATAAAGGCAATATGGTTGATGTTATTTACATCGATTTCCAAAAGGCTTTTGATAAAGTTCCTCATGAAGCTTTATTATTTAAGTTGAAAAGATTTGGGTTAGGGACTGCTGTGGTCAGTTGGATTACAAATTGGTTGACCAATAGAAAACAAAGGGTTCACATTAATGGTAAGTACTCTGATTGGAATGAGGTTGTAAGTGGAGTGCCTCAGGGCTCTGTACTAGGGCCAATTTTATTTATTATGTTTATTGATGATATCAGCTGGGGGTTTAATAGCAAGTTGTAAGTATTTTTGCAGATGACTTAAAAGTGACAAGTACAGTAAATTCTGTTGAACATATCGAGCAGTTACAAAATGTTCTTACGAAAATTACTGAATGGGCTTTAAGGTGGGGCATGTCGTTCAGTGTTAACAAATGTCAACCCTTGCATTTGGGTAAGAGCAATGTTAATCATTCTTATGTTTTACAGGGATAAATTATCCAAGATAGTGAGTTCTTTAGAGATTTAGGAGTTTTGGTGAGTAATGATTTCAAAATGAGTAAGCAGTGTGTTGAGGCAAGTAAAAAAGCCAATCGAATGTTGGGATATATTAGAAAAAGTATCACTTCTAAATCTAAGGAGATTATTTTGCCATTGTATAGGGGATAGTTAAGGACACATCTGGAATATGTTGTTCAGTTTTGGTCTCCCTTCCTCAGAAAAGATATAGTGTTGCTTGAAAAAGTTCAACATAGGGCTACAAAAATGATTAAGGGTCTATCTGGTATTGATTATGATAACAGATT
>CM033272.1:33467024-33499524 GCA_019343175.1 Oedothorax gibbosus
CGCATGTAACTCTGGTAGTGAAAAAACCTTAAGTGTCTTAATCATGGGAGGGTATGATTCTGAAAAACCATATCTGCAAAACTCCAATGTTTTTTTTAGAACTATCTGTAGACTAAACTGTATTCCTTCATTTGTAATAATGAATATTTACACTTTATTTTTTTTAAAAAATAAGATATACAAACCGATACTTTATAAACGTACACACTTCACTTACATCTTGGCACCACTATTCCTGCGTTAAGAATGCACCATTACATTAATATCAGTAATGCAAACATCAATAACTTTCAAATGAATCTTCATCAATAAAATTAGATTTTCTTACCAATATTTAAACAGAAAAAAAACTGTAAAACATACATGGAAAAATTTTATGAAGTTTTTTAATTGTGGGCTAACTTCTCTTTTCTTGTCGCTTTCCATGGAAAATATTCCTGAATTCAAACATATTAACTTGGAAAACTACCGATATAAAAACAAATTTAAAAACAAAAAAATTCTGAACCCAATGTTCCTAATCTTCAATAATCAGTTAAAGTATCACTGGCGGAAAACATGTCGAGTTTTCTAAAATCAGAAAAGAAGATATCTTTAGAATCTGGTCATCAGGGACCGATCCCAACTTTAGTTTGAAACAGAAGCCGAACTTTTTACAGGAAGCACCGTCGCAATTTCATCGCAATTTTCGTTGCATATTTATAAACAAACGGAAAACTATTATTTATTGAATTTCGAACTTATTACAGATTAAACTTAAACAAACTCAAACAAAACACGTTATCCCTTATAATTAGTGTCACCAAATTAAAAAATAATCTGTCTAGACATATGTGGGATTCCCTTGAAAATTGATGGTCTCCAATATCCATATTTTCGTTATCTTGTAAGCAAACGATTACTTATTATTTGTTGAAGATCGAGATCATTATGGAACATTATCAACTTGATAAAATTAAAGCAGAGCACGTAATTTTCTGCAATTAGTTCCACGCTTTTTACTCATGCACGTTTCATTGCTCCTCCGCTGGGGTTGAATTCCTCTTTTTCCACTGCTCACTTAGTATCCGACAATTAGAGTCAGCAAATCTTTTTTTAAAAAATGAGTTTTCTGGACATATTTTAAGAAACCATGAAAATTGGTTGGGTAATTCCAGGCTTCACGAGAGGTGATTCGGGTCACCTCTCTTGGAACACATCGCTTTCGTTGGAATCTGCCGTCTCGCTGCGAGACACGAGAGAAGATCTCGATCTCGAGCTGGTGGGGGAATGAAGAGGGGAATCGCAGCTGCTTCCCAAGGATGACCTCGACAGAGACACCATTCGTCCGAGTGCTCGTATGGCTGTTCCAGATTTCTGCAAAGAAGAAAATGATTCTTGGATGAAAAACCGCTATTTTATACCAACTTACAGCGGCTGGTGTTTCGCTGTTCCGCACGAAACAAGTCCCCAATTCTTGTTAGCAAAATAGGTGCTGATGTGCTGTTTAGAAAATGATTTTAAATATTTATTTTATGAGGACTTTTTATGTCCAGCAGTTGTAGCATCTGATTTTTTGGACATATTCCGATCCTTTCCTGGTTAGAAAATTGCGATCATTTATGCTCCTTTCCTGGTTAGATTGATTAGACTTTTCTGATTATTTTTCTGATTACCAGTTGTGTGATAGAACGATGCATTCCAATCAATCTAACGGCTTGAAATGATCGTAACTAAACATTTTAACTAATAACCAATTACAAGATTTAATTTATTTTTAGTGTATAACATATTTAAAGACAAAAAAAATAGTTACTTAAGCCTCAATCTTTCAAATACTTCTTCCACACTCATTTTACGGTCCAGGCCCACAAACACTGCCCCACACCCACACCTGAACCTAATTTCTCTCATCCATAATATTCATTTTTAAGTCCCAAACGCTGCATTTTACTTACTATGACATGTCAAGTGCCATGTTTGGACCGTTTGGTGAGATTGTGAGGAAGAACTTCACTTACTTGCCACTTCCGTCTGATGATAAAGCGCTTGAGCTTCTCGGTGGACAATGGGCGTTTTTGTTCGGCTCCGCCAGTCGCCAGCCACGGGTGCTTCAAGCACTCCTCTGCACTCAGACGCTTTCTGTAAAGTATAAAAGAATAATTAATTGATGGGATTGAATTTTTATGAAAGATTTTTACGTAATTTTTATAAAAGACTGAACAACGAAATTATCCTTCAGTTTATAAAATAAGATTTTTTTTTATCTTAAAACACTTAAGCCAGTCAAGTAAATATTAATGAGCCACTTAACAACAGCAACTCTTCATACTACTCTCAAAAAATTATTAATTTGTTGGCAAAAAATAAAAGAGAAGAGTTCCTCGTTCTCTCTCTGGGGGAAGGTGAGAAGCAAGCTTTTTTTTACTCAATCACAAGCAGTACGATAGACAAAGTAGGGGAGGGGATAGGTTTCCGAAATGTTTGAAAGCATGCGCGGCACTAGGGTGAAAAATCTATAATTAACAAGTATACCGGGTGGCCCAGCGGGTAGTGTTTGAAACAAATGAAAAAATAAAAACAAATAAGAGAAACGAGAAGAATTTAATGACGTTTATTGAATGGACATATTGGGCAATTAATGATAAAGAGGTTCGAAGTGCCCGCCATCTTTAACAAGGACAGCAGTTAGGCGGTTCTCAAATACAACGATACTCCAACCTTCCTCCTTCCTCCATACTCCTTTTGTTTGACCAATTCTTTTTATGGGAAGCTTTTTTTTAGCTTTTGTGAGAAGCTCCACAAAAATAATTGGCCAAACAAAAGGAGTATGACAGGAGTATGGAGGAAGGAGGAAGGTATGGGTAAGGAGTATGGAGTATGGTTGGATTCGAGAACCGCCTAACTGCTGTCCTTGTTAAAGATGGCGGGCACTTCGAACCTCTTTATCATTAATTGCCCAATATGTCCATTCAATAAACGTCATTAAATTCTTCTCATGTCTCTTATTTGTTTTTATTTTTTCATTTGTTTCAAACACTACCCGCTGGGCCACCCGGTATTTTAAATGTCAAAAAACGATCTAGCCAAGCTTCGTCCATTATTAGAGATCGCGATTTCTAACATATTTACGTTCCGTAAAAGCCATGTGCAGTTGTAGCATATATTTTATTAAATATAATTAATATGATGATTTAAGTGTAAAAAATAATTTTTCTATATGAGTATTTTCAAGTCTTAAATCTATAAATACAATTTTGTAAGTGTTTTTCGATAGCGAAAGGCTTTTTGTTTTTCAAAAATCGCTATTCTGTGACATATCATATAATGTGTAACAGAATAGCGATTTTTTTCCGCAGCTGTACCATTATATGGTTTCATTAGGAACTGTTGCTGTTTTGACCCAAGATAGCGACTTTAGTGAATTGTGGATTTTGTCAGACAACATTAGCTTTCTAAAACTTCGAAGTGAGTGGACATCCGTAAGCGATGTGATGCTACCATTACTCAAACTCAAATTTAAATCTCTTTCTTAATATCACACTTACACTTTCAGTGGATCTCATCACATGTTTGCATAAATCTCAATGAAGGCAAGACCAACTGGAAAAGAGGGTTTAACCAGTATATAGCTAAATACTAATCTCCTTTCTAAATTATTCAAGAGCTCTGTTCTAATGGAAAACTAAAATAGGATCACATAATTATCACCGAATGACCTGGTCTCCAAACAAAAATGCCTCTCTGTTAATCCAAAGGGGGGGGGGGATATTTTCTAAGCCACATCACTCCGGCTGCATTAAATATTTATACAAACGGTTTTTTTTATATGATAAATGAAGCTACTTACATGACTTTATGAAATTAGTTTGAATATTGTGTTGTAAAATTATTTATTGAAAATTAAAAAATATTGGAACCAATTTCAAAAATTGGGATGATAGAGCCCTCTACAATTATCGTAAAAAAAAGCCGCGTTTATAAAAAATATTCAATACTCCAATGTGAACTGGATAGTTTCTTACTTGACTTGTTTGACGAGCAGCTGCGAGATGAAAAGTTTCGCTTCCTGGGAAATTTCGTCGAAGGCTTCGTCATCGAAATCCATCTCACCGCGGGTGATGTTGGAGAATGTTTCGGGATCCGAGTCGCCCATGAAAGGAGACAGGCCGGACAAACTGAAGCAGAGACATATTTTTTTTTAATTAAAAGACAAACTATACAAAGCAAAAATTAGAAACTGAATTTTCTTACATGTACATCAAAAGACAAATCGGATTTTTAAAGGTACTTGATACAACATTGTATAACAGGTCATGATACAACAAAAATAGCTTCTCGTCTTGGAACTAATGACATTGTTATTCGAAAAGCATTTTCAGTTCTCCATTATTAATTCATTATAATCATAAACTGAGTTCATTTAACAATTCAGTTCATCAAAAGAATTATGGTAAGTTCATTTCAGTATTACAAATATGTGAAAAATGGAATTACAAAACACAATTTTAAAAGATTGTCCATAACGAAAAGCGCATTGCGTTTAGGGACCTCTCTTCTTTAAAATTGCCACCCCAACCCCTCATTAAATGTCAATTTTTATAAAATCCCTAAATATATTTCAGGCGTCTTGTTAACTGACTATTATGTCAGTTCAACTACTATATCAGTTCATTTGATATAATCCTTATTTCAGATGGGCGGATACCAAGACAATCTTTTATGCATTTTATGTATTTTTAATCGTGACAGTAAGGTGACGGGTATATACGTATGTATCCCTCAGAGGGTAAAGAGATTTAAATAAAAAAAATTATCTAAAAATATTGTTTCTTAATTTTTTTTTTAAATAATATATAATATTTGTATTTGTCACATTAAAAAAAAACGTTTTTTCCAAAACCTATTTCAAGAACCGTTGTATCATATACTCACAGAACGTAGCATATGACTCCAACACTCCACATGTCGCTTCCTGGTCCCACAGGCTCGTAGTTTATGATTTCTGGAGCCACAAACTCCGGAGTCCCGAACAGAACCCGTAGACTCTCGTCACCATCGTAAACTCTGGCCAATCCAAAATCGATTATTTTTATCTGACAAGATTTAAAAAAACTATTTTAACATTGTATTTTCACATTTTGTGTTACAGCTCTTAACATTATGGCTAAACAAGTCGGTGTTTAATGTTATCATGTGCTAAAGTTCTGTCTCAACAATGTTTAAAAAATAGTAATAACTAGTAAAAATATAAAAATAACTAAACTCCCTGGTAATAGCTATTCGTCTGCATTTCTTGCATTTAACCAAAGAAATACAATCCGGAGTAGATATTTATCCCACGTAGGTTTGTATTTTATATGGTTAAGCTGGTCAGTGACATTATTTTGGAACCCTTCTAAAGTGTCCCTGATATTCCAAAAAAAATATTAAATATACTATGTTTAAATCAAGCAAGCAACTTGACTATTATGCCTCAACTTTTTTTGACTTTGGAATGCATGCCGGGGACAAATAAAAGTTATTTATGTTCTTTTTAAATATTTAAAATAATAACTTATATTGTTTTTATATTTTTGCATGAACTTGTGTGTTTACCGTTATTCAATCCGTTATAAAATTATAACTAGAAACCTTTTCCAGGAAAAATATTTAAAATATTAATCAACCTATTAATCAATCAAGCAGATCAGGCAAGTATAATTTTTTCTAACTTGCCCAAACGGACAACTACAATTTTGTAGTTTTTTTATTTTTAAAACCTAAGCTAATTATTTTTCAAAATACAGGGTGCACTAAAATTGAATGGTCATTTGGGGAATCGGCACTTTCCATTCAAAATGACCAGTCAATTTTGGAACAATTGCTTTGTTAATGTGCACTGTTAATTGCACAAATAGCTTATTGTTTTATAATTAATTTATGGCAAATTAATTACTGCATAGTTAAGACATTGTTAATTTCTGGTTAGTATTTAAGTAATATGTTTTTAAAATAATTTTGTGCTAGCACAATTGTTGACCTGGCAAACTATTTTGTTAACAACTTGCCCGACCATACAAGTAAAAAAAATTGAATTTTCTGACCCTGGCTTAGCCATTGCCAATTAAACTAAGTGTTTGTTTTCAGGCTTCGCATTAGCACGTCACCAGGTCCGTGAATCAAGTGCCGGATTGGGCGACGTTAACTCGTCCTTTCATACCTTACGTGGGTCGATAAAATGAGGACCAAGCAAGCTTGGGAACTAAATACTCCGCATGAGGTCGACCACCTAACCAGGACATATGTCTAGCACCAGAGTCCTTGGTCACGTGAGCTGAAATGGGCACGTGCCCACTAACGGGCCATTGCGCCGAGGAGTTTAGTTTTTTAGCTTCCACACTACGTTTATAACGTAAAAGTGGAAGGTATTGTAATCGTTCAGTCCGTCTGTCTGTCACCCACTTTCATATCACAAACTACAAATGCTACAGGCAAGTGTGATACGTCAAAAAATTCAACGCATCGAAATGAGAAGACATTGAAAATTTCAGAAAAAAATTCGAATTAAAAGTACTTTAATTATTTTTAAAAAATGCAAAATTTAATGCTCATTTAAAAAGCATAAAAAGCCATTTTCATTAGAATTAAATCACCATTGCCATTCGCAACAATCACTCGAGAAACTTTAATTCTTTTAAATAATTAAAAGAAATTTATTTTTGCGACATCAATCAGTTTGAAATGACGTCAAATATATTTCACTAAGATATTCTTTGTTTGTATGTTGATATGAAATGTTTTGGTTCTATTTAAAAAGAGATTAATATTAGAAATTTATTCTTTGAAATATAAATTAAGTTTTGTAAACGATAATAATTATTGAAAAAATAATGATTGAATTTTCGAAATAAAATAAATGAAAGTAGCCAATTTTAGCGTGTAAATGTTTATAATAGAATTAATTTTGTGTTTGGCGACTTTTTTCCTGTTGAACACAAATGTCGTGTGGAAGCGGGCTGAGTGACAGATTTTGTTACAAACCTACTTGTTTTAGTTTGTTTTTTAGTTGCTATTAGTTTCGCAATCACAACTTCCGCAGAAGTATTGCTTTGCCATGTTAGCCCCTTTTCCCCAGGTATGGGAATCAATATAACATCGAAATGAAACAAATTTTTGAAACGAAAATGTTATCTAGCTATTTAATTATTTACTTTTGAAGTTTTAAAATGCCCCAAAATATACAGCAGATGGCGGCACTATTTTGAAACTTTATCAATTAATAATTAAATTAACCGGATGTTGTTTTCTTTTTAATCTTGTTTTAAATTGATGTTCTGATGATTCCCATACCTGGGGGAAAATGGGATAACACGGCATAGCAATTCTTTTGCATAAGTTGGGATTTCACAACTAATGCTCTATGGGACTGCCAGTCCCTCTTTACTTGACTGTGGTTCTAAAATACGACGACCATCGCCAATAGCCCTCGTGTAGCTCTAGTGCGACGATAATTTAAACTAAACTAAACTAAATAGTCCCTGTTAAGTGTTACCTTGTGCGAGGATCGTGTCTTGCAGAGTATGTTCTCCGGCTTGAGGTCGAAGTGGATGACGTTGTGGGCGTGCATGTGCGCCACTCCGCTGCAGATCTGCCGCATGAAGAGGACGCAGTCGCGCTCCGTCAACACGAAGTCGTCTGCGATCACGCGTTCGAACAGCTCGCCCCCGCTGATACTACAGACAGAACATTGCAGCATTTTTTTAGGGAATTGCAGCATTTTTTTGTTGTTGTTGCTGAATTGTAAAAAAAAATCGTTTTTCTCGGATCTCTCATTTCAATTCAAATTTTTAAATTGTTAGCTTCGGCAAAAGTATGAAACACGAATTCACGTGATATTCTGACGAGTGACGTAGATGTGTCTCGATTCGTAAAATTATTCTGCGGCGCTTTCCTTAAAAGTGTTGAAGTTTGGTGTAGTTATTTTCAATTAATTTAATTTTTATAGTAGTTATATTTTATTTTATTACTTTCATTCGAACTATTTTTTTACTGATTTAAAAACTAATGTAATTGAAAAATAATAAAATTTTTAAGCGGAATTCAGATTCCTGATAGATTTTTTGGCGCAGTATCGCCTAAGATGTCCTTGCGCCATAAAACCCGAACATCCATCCATCCATCCATCCTGATAGATTTTTCGATTAAGAAAATTTAGTTAAATGAAAACTATAAATAGGCTGCAATTCCCATTGAATCACTAAATTTAAAAATGTTCAAGTCCACAAAAAGAATCGCGACTCAAGTTAACGTTTATATTACCAACTATAACAAAAAGAAATCTGAAATAACTAATTTTAGGGACAGACAACCAGCGGGGAAAAAAACTATGAAAGAATCTCTGATGTCTCTCTCAAAAAAAAAATCGAACAGTTAGAACGGAAATTAAAAGGGGAGAGGGCAGATGGACGGGCGGACAAATGAAAACAACAAAACAGACAGACAAAATAGCAAAAAAAGTATAAAAGATATAGTCCGCCTGTCACTTCTTAGCATCTCAAATATTTTGATTGTGGAACAGTCCACTTTGAAAAAGGGTAAGGAAGATGTGGTTCAGGCAAGAATTTCTATATTTGGCGATTCATTGCTTTTACAGGCGTATCTTTCTTTAAGGTGTAGAAAAAAGTGTCTCATGTGAAGTGTGTAGTTCGAACTTACATCGTGTTCACTATTATTGCATAGCTATATTTTGACTTATAGTGTTCCCCGAGGTGATACTGAATGTGTTAAATAATACATACTATAGAGGATGCAAATCTATTCACGATCAAGTCAAGATAGAAAAGAAATGCATGTGCAATTGATGACGACCATCAGCAATTAACTAGGATCCTCTTTTCACAAATAACCCATGAGTAGTTTTAGTGTGTCACATTATTTCCAACCAAACTATCACAATAATACCCTGTATTCGCCAAACGCCATGGGATAGGCAACCCTAGCCTCCTTTAGGTTCTCTACCTGTTTTCAAAGTGGACTCTCCAACAATCAAAATATTTGGGATGCTAAGAAGTGACAGCCGGACTAATGTTTTATCATGTCGTGCTGTGGTAGCATCATCCGAGTCTGTGTTTTTCTTTCTTTTTGCGTACACCTTCTCTCTTGTTATGTGATTTCTGTAATTGTGTTACTTTTTCTATTATTTATAAATGTTAAATGTTTTTATAAAATTATTAAATTTGAAATCTCTGTCTATATTTAAAATATCACAACACAATTCTCATATCACCAAAAGCTAAATTGGAATCTTAACATAAGAGCTAAACGGGTGCCTTTCGAACAGAAACTATGCAGACTAGGACATTGTGATACATGGTATGTTTTTAATGACATTCACAAAATCATCGATAATGAATTAAGTGATTCTAAAGCCAACTACAATAAAATAATATACTATATAGTACGTCATTTCTTTTTTCACTCACTACTCCATGACGACTATCATGTTCCGTCCACTCTCGAATGCCGCCAGCACGTGCATCAACTTCGGGTGGTGCAGTCGACCCATGATGTCTATTTCCTGGTGCACCTTCTGGCGGTCTTTGGCCTTCACGCACCGGATTACTTTGGCCGCCCGAGCTCGCCCGCTGCTGTTCTCGACGCAGCGGTACACGACGCCAAAGCGGCCCCTGAAAACAACACACACCAACTCGCTTAATCACCAGGAAGACACGTGTTTCTGACAGATACAGTCCCTAGACAAATTATTAGACGCACTGCAAGATTTCATGTATCAATCAATGATGAACAAATACCTTTAGAAGGACATTTGTGTTCCTAAACTTAAGCTATTGAATAGAAAATACTATCTGCTATACTTAATACATATATCGACATCTTTTTTAATGTATGGCATTCTTTGGTATGTTTTCATCATTACTAAAAAAAATACAGTGCGTCTAATAATTTGTCCAAGGACTGTACAATGTACATCACGTTTTACTAATGCAATATACATTTAAGTGGGAATGAGCCCGCTGAATCGCGGGTGTTTAAAGCAAAGTGCCTCGGCGTTAATCCAATGGAGAAAAAATATATTTTCTAAGACACATTTTTCCGGCTGTATTGAATATTTTTACAAACGGATTTTTTATGCGATAAATGTAGGTGACTTACAGGCCTCGAAAATCCCACTTTTTGAAATTAGTTCGAATACTTTTTTAATTTTCAATACATAATTTTACACAAAATATTTAAAGGAATATAAAAAAGTGGAATTATAGAGACCTATAAGTTATCTTTATCTTTATCCTGTAAGTTATTTTAGTTATTATTTATAACATAAAAAAACCGTTTGTAAAAATATTTAATACAGAAAATAATTTTTTCCCATTGGATTAACACTGAGACAATTTGGTTTGGAGACCAGGCTCATTCCCCCTTACTATGTAACCTTTTGAAAAATTACATATAATGGTTGCGTATCTGAGACATACGTGCAACCTTTCATTTTTGTTCAGCTCTCGCGTCTTTTGGAAGTTAAAGAAACATGGGCCTTAAAACAATGCTTCCTTTAGTTGAGCAACACGAAGAACGGGATATATCACATTATTAGTACATATTGCATTATCTAATACATTGACACATATTAATAGTTTAAGATTAAAGTAGGCCAAAAGTGGCGCCGAAAATTATTTATGCACTAAGTTTTAGTTGTCTGCATTTGCAAAAATTTGGCGAAATTTCGACAATGGAGCCTGCATAGCTTCATCACAAAATTACGTGAGTAGACAATACATTGCCTTATCCACGAGGTACTTCTCTACCACTGTATGTAAAATGTATGAATGTATGTAAAATGTATTTATTTTTAGTTTCCATACGTAAAGTTTATAACACCAAAAATAAAAGTTATAATCGCTGTGTCAATCTGTCTACTTTCACAGTTCAAAGCCATGAATAATGCCTAATACAAAATAGAATATCATTCGGTGAAAAGCAGTTTATAATTTCATTTATCTACCTATATAGTAAATAGCATAAAAATAATGAGACTGTGTAATTTTTTAACAGTTTTAAATTGAAAACAGTGCTTACTTTCCAACTTCTTCTTTAAGGTCGAACCGTTCTGTGAAGCTGACGCCACTTTCTATTGCAATGGGAGTGGGGTATTCTTCTCCTGAAATAGGCATGAAAAAGAAATATTAGGTGTCGAGTTGTTAGAACGCTGGCTTTCGGAACCCAAAGTATGCATGCTTTAATATCACTGAGGCGTGGTGACCGGTGTTGTTGTTGAGAATAATAGTGAATGATCAGAAGGTTTTTTTAAGACATTTAATATACTAACCACAGCACTAAACAACATAAAAGTAAATTACAAGTAAATCATGGCTTATAACATCAAAGGTCCTTTTGGCTTGAATGTAGGAGCAAAAGTGATGTTCTAAGCCATGATTTACTTGTTATTTTTACTTTTATAAAGTTAAGTGCTGTGGTTAGTATATTAAATGTCTTAAAAAACCTTCTGGTCATTCACCATTATTCTCAACAACACCGGTCACCACGCCTCATTGGTGACTCGGACGTTATCGTCAACACTCCAACGATGCTCCTGCTACGATGCGCTCAACCACAGTTGCTACTCGCTGCTAATGCACTCAACGCTGCACGCAACTCAACGGCCAACGCTGGCACTCAACTCAACCGCAGCTCAACGCACAGCGAAGCAACCCGCGCACGGTTCCTTACCTCGTTGTTTCTAGGAGGGGAGTGGTGTGGCGGTTCACCATACACGCAACCTCAATATGCAATCAACAACTAAGTGGCGCTGATTTACAGCCACGTTCCTACCACTATTTCCAGATTACAACGTTAATAGTAGTATATAAGCCGAGGTAACTCATCTCCACCTCGAGGATCCTTTTGGTAGACTGTGGGTTACCGAGGCCACTACATCACCTTATCATGAACATCAAACCGCAAAGCAAAACCTATTTCATCTCCGTGTGTCAAAAACAGGTCACTAGCTATAGCAAATAAAACAAACCAAACCATAAAACTTAGAAGTAATATATGAGACATTAACTGCAAAAGGGACACATTCGGTCTTGTGGCCATTCATGCGTATTTTCCAAGCATACCGGAGTTGTAGGTGGTTCTGCCAACCTCAACTCCTTAAATGTTAAATGATGTCGTTGTAAAGGTCACTTTTCCATCTGCAGTTTTGGGAACGTGGGTGGTATATTTTTGTCTCGATTTGGCGATTTATGTTACCTTTAGAAGGCATGAAAACGTATGAATTGGGTTAACATTCTAGTTCAACTTCAATAACTTGATTGGTATAGCAGCATTTCTTTGGTTTTTTTACGATCGCCAAAATACTTTAGTGATCCTATTGCTCCTATCTGGCAAATATGGCTTTAGTATATAGTTTTTGCAATCATATTATAAAACTCTGCTGTCCTGTGTCCAGCCGTTCTTACTCAGTCACTAAGACACCCGCTCGTCGTCGATAAAGCCAGGGGTTCGAACCAGGCCCTCCTAGAAGAATAAAAAGGGAAAAACTAGTAGACAGGGTCTGGCTCTTTCCGAAATCCGCCATTGAGACTAGACGTTAAACAATGGTCCAAGTCATTTGTTTAGATACTGCAGTTTTAATCTCCAAAAAGCATCATTCAATTTATTGCCAAAGCTACTAAAATATTTATATGAACGCTTGGTACATACTAATATCGGGTGTGTTGGATTTTATCATAATTTAAGCAAATAAAGATGTTGTTTTCTGAGCTTGAAAATATGGAAATTCTAACTCAAATGCATGGGGAGAGCGTTTTCAGAGCGGTCGTTTGGGCTCAGTGCCAAGAATCAATGGCCGGGCTCGAATACACTATATTCTTCTCCCTTTCTCTTCTTCTAGGAGGCCCTGTTCGAACCCCCGTTACACTGCAAGAGTGCTAATAATACTAATAAATATTCTTTCTTGGTTTCCTGTAGAGAAACATATTTTTTCAACGAAACAAAGAAATGTAAACAAAAATGGTGTCAATTAACGGAAATGTTCTTTTCCAAAACAGAAGGAAAAACGAAAGTGGTGTCAATGAAAGGAAATACTCCGGCAGCAAAACTTCCACTACTATTTCAGTTAACTGAAGGAACCATTTTTGTGAGCGTTGGATGTGTTAATAAATGATTCCGACTGACCATCAACTTCCTCGTCTGAAGACGATTCTTGCAAGAAGTCGTCCAGGCGGATGACTTTGGACTCCTTGCTCGGGTGGCTGAGGCCGTACCGGTTCTCGGCACGGACGCGGAACACGTATTTCTGGCCCTTGGACAGACCCAGCACAGTGCAGCTTGTGTTGACAGAGGACGCTACTTTGTGCCATCTGCAAACCACAACGGGAAAAGTACAATTTTAAATATGAAACATTCAAATATAATAGTAGGATGTCCTCATTTTATTGTGAGAACAAAATTCTCAAAAGCAAATATGTTGAAATTTCAAATTTGGGATCATGCATGTTCTTAAAATACCAAAATGTCCGTTCTGGTACACTACACAAAAACTTCAGATGACCCAAACACACCGTCGTTACTGGCGATCGCTGTAGCACAGTGTGATTACAGCCTATATTATGCTTTCTGTGTCACCTCACATCATGAGTTCGAGTCCGCAACGCCGCCGAAAACTTCGTTTTATAAGTGTAGTACCCATGGAACTGATTTCAGTGCTGCTATAGTCCAACTGTCACTTCTTAGCATGTCAAATATTTTGATTGTGGAAGATTCCACTTTGAAAAAGGGTAAGGAAGATTTTGGTTACTATACTTGGCGATTCATTGCTTTTATGGGCGTATATTTCTTTAAGGTTTTGAAACAGTTTCTCAACTGAAAGGCAGTTCGAAATTGCATCGGCTTCACTATTATTACACAGCTATATTTTAACTTATAGTGTTCCTCGAATAGATATTGAATGTGTTAAATAATACGTATTGCAGATGCAAATGTATTTACGATCAAGTCAAGATAGAAAAGAAATGCATGTGCAATTCATGACGACCATCAGCAATTAACTATATAATCCTCCTTTCACCAATAACCCATGTGTAGTTTTAGTGTGACACATTATTTCCAACCAAACTATCCCAATAATCCCCTGTGTTCGCCAAACGCCATGGGATTGGTAAACCTTCCTCATTTAGGTTCTCTACCTGTTTTCAAAGTAGGCTGACTCAGATTTGATTTTTTTTTTTTGCTCATTTTCGGAAATGTCGTTGTTAAAGTTCTGTGGCCTTACTTTTTGTCGGGAAGTGTGCACATTTCCACCTGGTACCCGGTGACCACGCTGCCCCCGTCGTACATAGACCCGTACCAGCTGGCAACCAGGGAATGATCGGTCACTTCGCTGGCCGTGGGCTCGCTCCCAGGGGGCTCGGGAAAACCTGGGTGGAAAAATTAGTATTCATTAACACTTTCACTATACGCAGGATTTTTGTTTTCGCGTTATATGTGATAGGAATACCATTATCGAATCCTTAGTTGCACGGTCACCTGGGGCGTTTTAGAAGTGAAAGGGTTAATGAAGGATAAAATAAAATAGATATGCCGAAAAATCGAAGTTATCACTAAGTCGACAGATCCATAATCTGATACGCCCAAACCCCACTTTTTGCACGTCTAAAAATATTTTAAAATTTGAAACCTCTCATTTCATCTTTAAGGATTCCTAATTAAAATTTAAATATGAAAAATTACTGCCGATGTTCTTTGTTCAGCAAGATCTGAATATTTTCAAGGTTACAGTATTTTCTTTTTTGTAAAAAATTTGATAAACAATTTATCTATTTTTTGTACGTAATGTAGTGTCAAACAATGAGCCATTTGTTTTGGTCGCATTGCCGATTTTGGTTTTACTTGGAATACCGCTTCGTATATGGTTTTGGCTCAGCAGCATTTCCATCTTATTCTTACCTCCTCGGTTACATTAATTTGAATAGATATTGCCTGTTTGCGTTTTAGAAAGACTTTTGGTAAAAAAAGTAATATTATACGATGCATCTCCAGCTTATAATACGATGCATCTCCAGCTTATAAAATGACATTGGTGTGTGAATTATAGGAAACCAAAGACGTGCCCAGCGCCATCTATATCAATGCTGTTTGAAGAAGCTATTTTTCTCTTTTTTTCTTTCTTTTTTCCCTTTCTTTTCCACCATCTAACTTAGGATTTATAGATATTTCATGTCAGATTCTTAGGTGCCACTATTAAGATGAATGAGGGAGGGGTGCCCAAACCAAATTGCCTCAGTGTTAATCCAATGGGGGGAAGAAGAAAAAAAATTAGTTTTTTTTTTTAGTTTTAGTTTGAATTATCGTCGCCCTAGAGCTACACGAGGGCTATTGGCGACGGGCGTCGTATTTTAGAACCACAGTCAAGTGACGATCCGACACCTGAGTAGGCACCCAACGCAACCGTTAAGGGCGACATCGTACGCAGCGTTGGGACTTTGGAGCATATTTTAACGTGTACTCCCTCTACACGGGGTATTATTCGTCGGAAATTTTTGTCTGCACGGGCCGTTTATAGGTCGGCAGTTATTTTTGTCGATGCCCGGACCCGAACCTGGGACATTTCGCATGCTAGGCGAGTGCCTAACCGACTGGGCTCCCCAGCCCAAAAATTATTTTTTAAGCCACATTTCTCCGGCTGTATTGAATATTTTTATAAACGGTGTTTTTTAATGATAAATGTAGATAAATTATAAGTCTGTATAATCCCACATTTTGAAATTGCTTCAAATATTTTGTGAAAAATTATTTATTTAAAATTTTAAAAAATATTTGAACCAAAATTTCGAAAATTAAGATTGTAAGTCAGCTACATTTATCCCATAAAAAACCCGTTTGTAAAAATATCCAATACAGCCAATGAAATGTGACTTAGAATTTTTTTTTTCTCCATTGGATTAACACCGAGGCACATTGCTTTGTAGACCCGCGGTCCAGCAGGATCATTCCCCTTTAGCGCACTACTGTGTTTACTATCATTTTAAACCGTTTCTGAATAATAATTTTTTAATTGTAGTGTAGACGTAGCTTCGCGATTCGATCGATCGTAATCTATTTTTATCAACTACATCTAATTCAAATGTTTTTATGTTGGTATACACAGTCGTCTTAATTAGGAGGATATACATAATAGTATAAGTCGGGCAACTTATTGGTTTCATAAAATAAAAATAGATGGCAGCACCAACAACTGTCATTTTATTTTTATACTTGGGTGAAAAACAAAAAGATGGCAACGGTAATGTAACGTCCTTGTTTCCCGTTAATAGCCTTTAAATAGCTCTAATGTGAGGTTAGTTCAACCCAAAACAGCACAATTTTCTGGCTATCACTTTAACGCTATGCTGATATCTCATAAAAACAAATTTTAAACAGATTGTCAATACCATGGACCTGATGTATTTACATTAAATTTAGGAACAAATTCAGCTGAAACCACTTTTCTCAAATATTGGAATTCCTATTTATTGATTGGTTCATCTAATGGTATTTATTGCACAACCTCAAAAGGACCCATTAATGACAAAAGAATTCGGCACACAGTTTTATTTATTTTGAATTAATTTTTACTTTCGCATGGCATTCCAACCCAATTTTTTTAAGCAAACTTTACGTATGTAAAACAAAAAGCTGGGAAAAGCAAAAATTTAAAGATAATATTTAAAATCAATAATTTTAAATTGATTAATTTAATTCAATATTATATAATAAAGATAATATTTTTTTATAACGAATAGGCTCGCATAAACTATGCGGCCGAAGTTCATAAAAATTTCGTTTTTAAAAGTTCGTAACTCAAAAATTTCTCTTTGACAACAACCATTTGAATTTTATTTGTATTTTCATTTGTTAAAACAAGCGATTATTATGATTAAATAAGTCTTCAAATTCGTTATTTTTTATTTGTTTGGTTTGCTTTGATTAAAATAAACGGTTGGAATGGAAGTGTAATAACACGCAATATTGCCGGACAACCACAACAAAAAATTCGTTCAATTCTAAACAACCAAAATTAATGGACAAATTTCAAAAATAGTGTCGCGAACTTTCAATAATTACCTATTATTTTGAAATTTCAAAAATTACAAATAAAATAACAAGATGATATGTTTCCTTCAAATTTGTATTAAATTGGTGTTATTAAGATTCTCATGCCATAGTGAAACAATTCTTTAACAGATCTTAGAATTGCAAACATGATGCATTAGGTCTTTGGTATTCTCCAGCTTGAGGATGCAGCTCGCTTATTTTGGACTTTGTCTTAATAAACAGAGGACCGGTCTATTTCAAAACCAGAATATCAATTTACTTCTAAAGAGTGCTGTGAACGTAGAATATCCATTTATGCATATAATATTGAAAAACTGGAGATATTTAAATGTTTTAGGCAGAAATTCCACATTTTTAGCCTTCCGAGGCCGATAAACAGTGTTATGTTGAGCTGTCGGAAGGCATGTCGTTTTTTAGAATCAAGCTCCTAAAATGACAGCGGATCAGAAATACATATATCATTCAATCATGTTACTTATTATCCCAATAATGCATTTTGTCGAAATATCTGTTTCCTTATTCAGCATGCAGTGACATTTCTTGTTGGGCGATGAATTCTCGAGGTGATATATAACGAAAATAATACTATCTTCAACAATGCCATTTAATTTTTTAAGTTAGCCATTTGGTATTAGCTTTTGAAGTTTTTAGGATTACTTAAATATAAAAAAAATTAAGTTGTTTTAAAATTTAATCAACAATGAATACTTAATTTATATCGATACGATAAAAACATCTTTTAATTTAAATTGATTGCCGTGTGAAATTCAAAGTTTTAGTTACGCTGCAAATTTAAAAAAAATAATCAACGACAGTTTTATAGAGCTTGAAAGATTTTTGCGTGAACAGGAAATACAATAAAAGTGTAAAGCAAACTTCAAACAGCTGCACTTGCAGATCTCACACGTAAATCCCAAATTTCTCACTAAAACCGCAAAATCAAGTACTGTGACTGTGTTGACTACAAGTAGTCTTTTGTAATCTTTTGCGTAGAACTATTTTACTGCAAAATTTAAAAGCTTAGTTCCAAGAATAATTATTAAAATTTCCCTCTCTAGGAAATGTATTAGGGCGTAATGTTTTTTAATTTCAAAATAAAATGATGAATTAATTGCGCAATTATTTCAATCTTTATATTTGTACAATATTGATTTAATGGTAAATAGTAATGTATATGCGATTGTTCTATTATTTGGGAAGGTCGAATAAGGAATACACCCGTTCAAGGTTTTGCATTTTTTTAACAACAAAGAATTGATTCCCACTTAGATGCACTGTAAAGTAACTCTTTTAACTTCCACACTACGTTTATAACGTAAAAAGTTGAAGGTATTATAATCGTTCAGTCCGTCTGTCTGTCTGTCTGTCCGTCACCCACTTTCATAGCCCAAACTACAAATCCTACGGACAAGTGTGATACGTCAAAAAATTCAGCGCATCGAAATTAGAATACATTGAAAATTTCAGAAAAAAATTCGAATTCGAAGTTTTTCAATTATTTAAAAAACTGCAAAATTAAATGCTCATTTAAAAAGCATAGGAAGCCATTTTTATTAGAATTAAATCACCATTGCCATTCGCAACAATCGCTCGAGAAACTTTAATTCTTTTAGACAATACATTAAAATAAATTTATTTTTGCGACATCGATCAGTTTGAAATGACGTCAAATATATTTCACTACGGATTCTTTGTATGTTGATATGAAATGTTTTCTTTCTATTTAAAAGCGAGGAATATTACATATTTATTCTTTGAAATATAAATTAATTTTTGCAAACGATAAGTAATAATTATTGAATTTTCGAAATAAAATAAATGAAACTAGCCAAATTTAGCATGTAAACGTTTAATATAGAATTAATGCTGTGTTTGGCGCCTTTTTACCTGTTAAACATAACTGTTGTGTGGAAGCGGGTTAAGTGACAGATTCTGTTACAAACCTACTTGTTTAATAACAAATAATGTTTATCAGAAAATTATCTACACAATTTCTATCTATAAACTTATTTATCACTTTCAACTTATTTACAGCGTGGATGTTAAAGAATTTATACACCTGGGATATTTTGAATTTCCTAAAAAATACGAAAGCGGTTTTTTTTTTATTATATACCTCTGTAACTAAATTAATAATTTTACGATTCTCAAGCCAAGAAAAAAACTGCATCAATTTATAAAGCTTTGGAAAAATAATTTATTTAGTGTATTTTATACCAGTTTTTAAAGTGTAACACAGGCAATGTTATGTATGACAATTAAAAGCTTTAAATCTTCAATTTGCTTAATAAATATGCTTTGATAAAACCACGCATAGTGGCTTAAGTGCCATGCTTTTAATAGTTTTTGCTTCGGACTGCCATGCCGTTGGACAGGGGGTCGAATCCCGGATGGAGCATGATTCATTCTGCCTTTCGGCCCCCTAAGTGGTTCGATAAATTGATTTTTAAGCATGTTTGGGAACTAAACACTGATGTTCTTCGTGAGGATGACCATTTGACCCAGAAATATGCATCTCACCCCAAAACCCGGTTAGGAGATCTGAAATGGACACAGCAGAGCTTAGCCCACAATGAGCTATCATGCCACTGTGTTTATGCATAAAACGACATTTTTTGTCACTTTTCTTCTTTCTAAGGTTTTAACTTTAAAAAAGTAAGGTTTTAACTTTAAAAAAGTAAGGTTTTAACTTTAAGAACTTTAAAAACACTGTATAATTTTGGTCCATTTAAAATTAAAAAATAATTATAAATTAAAAAATATAATAAATTTAAACTAAAAGATCAATTAAATAATAAAAAAAATAATATTTTTCTAAAAGACATTCAAAAAAAAACTCACCGACCACCGCGACCGATGCGAAACACGAGTCCCCTCCTCCCTCGTTCTCGACACTAACGACATACTTGCCGCTGTCGTCTGCCGTGACGTCGCTCACTGTGACCGCGGACATCTCTGCTCCTTCCAGGATGGAGAGGCGACCGCCGACTTCTTCTCGCAGCACACGGCCCTGGAAGAAAACGTCATTTTCGTAAAAGGGAACAATTTTGATTTTTTTCCCTTTTCAAAGCGGTTCTCCGCACTAGCTAGCTTATAAATAGATGGATCGCCACTCCATCAGTATGGTATTACACTGATTTTTTTTTATCATCGTAAGTGTAGAGTATGTACAAAATAAAATTACGACTTTTTTTCCCTTTTTTAAAAATTTTGTCAAAAAAACGCACAAAAATTAATGGGGTTGTTCCACGTCGTGGATGGCAACAGCTCCAACGGTTTGTTGTCATTTGTTGTCTGGGTGGAAAACATAATAGGGGGAAAAAACTGTTTTTCCCCTTTCCAAGGCAAGACTTCCTATAGATTCTAATAAAAAGCTATTGTGCTTAATTATATTTTACATTTTTAAATCATTTTTTAACTCACCTATTTGCTAGGGAATATCGTTGTATGTGTCGAAGTGGTTATATTACCATTTTTATTCCCAACGTTTGGTATCCAATTTCAATTTTATCAACTTACCAACAAATTTAAAATGGGTTCTCAAGTTTGAGAAAAATAAACGTATTTTTTAGAACAAAATTGGTTCATAATAGCTCCGAATACATTGTTCTCAAATTTGAAAATAATGTTCTCATTTTTTATGAACATTAAACTCATTTGAAATGTCAAAGTATTTGCTTTTTAGGATATTTGTTCTCAAGTTCGAAGTTTTCTTTCGAAAATAAACGTTTTTTTACAAACAAACCAGATGTCAACAAAGTCAAAATCCAACAGTACCTCTAATATTTCAAACCATTGCAGTTATGTTTAGTTAGATGAACGACCTATAATCCTAAACGATTAACACTTATTAACTTTTTTTAAACAAAATTTCTTCGAATATTCTCTGACATAATAAAAATCCTTGTAATGTCACTTACAGGGCGCAGCTGTTCAAATGCGCAAGAACTTAGAGCCAATTATTTCCGCTCTTTTAAGTTCTCAAATAACAATCGTTATTAAAGTCTTTCGCAATGGATCTAATTTCCTGATCAAAGAGTCATTAGTAGCAACCTACTATCATATTCCTTGGCGATAAAATCCTTTTTTAAATGTAAACAAATGTACCGTCGAATGTGGTAAGTTTGGCCCAAGATTTTCAAACTGATAACTTCAGATTTTATACAATCTTTAAATGTGTGCTTGCATTTTCAATTAGGGGCAACTGTGTTTCACCCTACAAATAAAAAAAAACAGTGGTCGAGAGTGGTAATCGACGAGCCTCTCACTGAGAAGGTTCTTGGTTCTGTCCTTGTTAGCCAAACTAAAGACTACGTATTCGTGCTGAAGGAAAAATCCCTCTAAAAATAACTGGAGGGCCCGAGTACACTGGGACGGACGTGCTCGTTAAATCTGTAGAGTCCAAAGTCCCGACGGCGTTAGCGTACGATATCGCTCGAAGTTCCGTTGGGTGCCCGCTCAGGTATCGACCTCGTCACTTGACCAGGGTTACAAATTACAAGGCGTAATTTGCTGTGTTAAAGCTCCTAAAGGAGGCTAGAAATAGGCAGCCAGAAACGACCACAATACATAACGTAAAAAAAAAAAGAAGAAAGTCAGTACTTTTATGCTAGGTTCAGAGAGTTACCTCATATTAATTTAATTAACGAAGCTGAAAATTGATTTTTTTTAAGTATTACATCCTTCTAACACTGACTCAGAAACTGTAACTGTTAATTGTAAACAAACCCTTTCAAGAAAACTAAAACAAATAAAAAACAAAAATGGTTTCTCCCGCCAGTGGGTCGTCGCGTCGCTTTAAGAAGTATGGTTATGAAAAGCTATATTCATAAATAAAATGAGAAAGATAAAGATTCTTGTTTTCTTCCAAAAACTGTCATGGCTCGTTAAAAGCATTTTCTACGCCCTTATTTCACTGCGAAATGAAGTAGAAAAACTCTCCAGAAAGGGTTTTTTGTTATACATTTCCTATTTTTAGATCAGAGCTAAAACGTTTCGTAAAAATGGAGCATTTGAAAAAAATCTCCACTTCTTTATTAAGGCTCTACGTTGTTTATCCCACTAAAATTACATGAAAAGTTAAAACACTTATGAGTTTATGCATAAGAGCGATTGCATAGACAGTATCCACTGATCAGTGGTCAGATTTTACGTGCGTTCATAGAATTGATTTTGAGATTTGGAACTATAGAGTTGGTTGAGGTTACGCCTATAGACATTGGTCCTTCGTATTAATGAAAAGACCAGACAGACCTTTATTAATACTTTCGAGATAAACTCAAACTAATCAAAATCTGTAAATTGTTTCTCCTATACTACATTTTGGGGGGCTAGATTTTTTTAAGTAAAAAATCTGCTATTCCATCCAAGTCTTTAAAAATGATGCATCGTTGATTGAGAATGATTTAAATATCTATTTGTACTTAGTGTTAATCTAATGTAGTCTTTAAAAAATATATTATTATTTTCGTAGAAACCATTATAAACGTTTATTCGCATTATGTTAATATTCATTTAAAAATATTGTCCAGCACATGAAGAGGTTAGTTTACAAGAAAGATACATCCTAAACAGTAGTTTTTTTTACAGAAATTAGATTTAAAGATCTACACAACTGTTTTATTTTAACAGCTGAATTGCAATTAAAAGTGTTAAAACAATTTATTCAGATTAAAAGTAACTGTTACTACTTACAATCACTGCTAATAATGGCAAATTGCAGAATTCGGTCAGTTTGGTAGTAAATAAGAGCCGCAATTTCGAATAATCAAATTATTTATAAGGTTACTAAAATTGAAAAGAAAATCTCTTTCAGGGATTACTATATTGTTGTGAGGTCTTTTAGTCCCAAGTATTAATTTTAAACAAATTTTAATTTTAAAGCATTTAATGTTAATATAAAAATATATAGTTTATAGCAAAAAAACTTTTTTCATTACAGCAGTTAATAGTTATTTATGCAAAAAGTGTTCGTAAGAAAAAACCTTTTTTAATATGTGCTAAAATTAAGAAAGTATTCCTGTTGAATATTTGATTAATTGATTAAGGTGGCGTCCATGAATTACGTGTTGCGGTATTGACGAATCCTCAGCGAGATTTTCTGATATTTGACTCGATATTCAAATAAATTCCAAAAAAAAAAAAATTAAAAATTTGACTCAAATAAATTCCCCGAATTTCAAAAAGTTTAATTTACGAACAAAGTTTGGATACAATTTTTTATAATCACGTGCAAAAAAAAAACAATGCATGAATGATTTTAAAGTTACTAAATAGACTTCAAAAATTTTAAAATGTCAATTTTCTCGTGCTCAATATAGAATTTTTATTGTTACCTGAAAAAGTAGGCTTAGCGTAGGATAAAAGAGAGCCAAAAAAACCTATTTTGAATCACTTGTGCATAAAAGCAACATTTACACACTGGTTTCTTAAAATATTGACTTAACACTCGATTTATTGAATTAAAAAAAAATTCCATGGGATTATTAAAAAGCAACTGATCATGTGAACAAAAATACTACACTCACCCCTTTCATCCAGACGACTTTCGGGGTGGGCCGCCCGTCGAACCCCGCCGCCAGCGTCAGCGACTCCCCCCGCAACACGGTGACGCTCTGCGGCCCCCTTATGATGCGGGCGGGGGAGAGCAGGAGCGCCCGCTGGGGGTCCGGCTCGGGGGTGGCCGGACGACTGTTGCCGGACACCAACTCAACGCACTCCTCTTCGAGCAGGGGGGCGGAGTACCTGGGGGTTTGTTCATTCGTTTTTAATGAATCGTTGATTTAATTATTGATTGATTAAATCATTGTTTAATGCATTGAATCATTATTGATTGATTAAATCATTGTTTAATGCATTGAATCATTATTGATTGATTAAATCATTGTTTAATGCATTGCATCATTATTGATTGATTAAATCATTGTTTAATGCATTGAATCATTATTAATTAAATATTGTTTATGCATGAATCATTTGATGATTAAATCATTGTTTAATGCTTGAATATTTAATTAAATATTTGATCTAATATTTGATTAAATATTTAATTGAATATCTGATTAAATATTTTCATTGATTGATCATCATTGATTAAAACTTTGAAACATGGAAACAATTACTTAATCAATGCCAGAATCATTGAATCGTTGACTAGATCATTGAATCCGAATATTAGATCATAAATTATTGATTGAATCTTTGAATTATAATATTAAATCATTTAATTATTGATTGAGTCTCTAAATCATTGAATTAATCATTCAATAATTGATTATATCATTAATTTATTGATTGAATCTTTGAATAATCGCATCAAGAACTGAATCATTAAATCAATCATTGAATCATCATGATGAAAACAATGATTGAATCATTGATTGATTGCAGCATTGGTTCATTGCATATTATCAATCATTTAATCATTGATTGAAAAAGGCATTGAATCATTAATCGATGGAATAAATAAACAATACTTTGTTATTAATTGAATAATGGTTTGTTAAAATCGATTGATGAATAATTTATAGATTGATAGTGTTATTGAAACTTTGATCTATTGAATCGATTGATTATTTATTCATTAATTGATTGAGTCAGTAAAACTTCGATTGATTGAATCATTCAATGAAAAATTGGTTATTTGAAATCGATTGATGATTTCATAATGGGATTGATCCATTAATCTTTAATTGATCGAATAAAAAAAGGATTAATTTATTGAATCATACAATCATTTTTTATTGAATTACTAAATAGTTGAATCATAAAATCACTGTTCATTGAATTATTAAACGATTTAAAAATTAATTACATGCTACATATATCATAATTTAAATTAAAATATGATAATGTTAAATAAATTTTAAACAACTAAGTAAATCTGATTCGAGTACTGTTTAATTATGATTAAGTTTATTAAAAAATACACTTTTACCCACTTTATTTTTCCTCTGCAAGGCTTTTGATAAGAAGTATGGTTAGTGGAAGAAGGTTCATCAACAAGTTCTTTTGGAGCATCATTTATTATTCTTTGAATCGTATCTTCTTCTAGTTCATTGAAACTATTTTCTTCAGGAGACTGGAAAACGATATCAAATAAGTTTTAGGTTAAGGTTAGGTTAGGTTATCAAATAAGTTTTAGTTAAATATTGTCGCGTAGACGAGGGGAAAATACGTTAACTGGTATAACGGGTTGTATTCAAGAAACGACAAGTCAGCTATATCTCAACTCGAGACTTTTTAATGACCCAACTGGAAGGTTACAATCCTTTATATAGAGCAGTAGAACCTTCTAACCTAGAAGGTTCTAGAAATTAACTTGCCGACCTATAAATGGCCCGAGCAGCCAAAAATGTCCGACGAATAATACCCCGTGTAGAGGGAGGACACGTTAAAATACGCTCCAAAGTCCCAACGCTGCGTACGATGTCGCCCTCGGTTGCGTTGGGTGCCAACTGAGGTGTCGGCTCGTCACTTGACTGTGGTTTTAAAATATGACGCCCGTCGCCAATAGCCCTCGTGTAGCTCTAGTACGCCGATATTTCAAACTAAACTAAACTAGAAATTAACTAATTTACATAAATTAAGGAACAACGAGAAACAAATCAAACTAAGGAATAACGAAATTATAAATTTAGGCTATGCCCGGACTCGATCCCACAAACTACTGGTTTTCAGTATCGTTTTTTACCACTGAGCTACGGCTCTCTAACCGCTCAAGTCTTACTTTGCTACAATATTATAAAAACTGACATTAAAAAAATTAAATATAATTTTCTCCTTTTATGACTTTTCCAAAAATGTATGGTTTCTGCATAAATGATATCCAAATTATGAAAGCTATAAGTAATTGCACAACATGCTTTTAAAGGCAATAATAATATGATAAGGCACAACATGCCTTTATAATAATAGTTATATGCGATAATTTTTAAATTTAACTTCAACTATTTGCGTCCATAACAATATTTATCTAATGAATATTTGTCTCACAAAAATATGTGAATTAGATGATAAGCACATTATTCTGGTACATTTATAACTGAATTGTAATTCATAATTACACAATTTAATACAGGAAATAAAATAATCATATTCTAACTAATAGAAATAAGCTAAAAGTATAACATATGGTGCCTTAAAATTGAAAACAACATTCCCATCAATAAAACTCACCTGTTCTATGTGAATAGACGGAATCAAATTTTCTTTTAATTCTGGAACGTTTTCATCAGGCAGCAAAACTTGATCTGATATTCGATCAACTTCTATATTCTCTGCAAAGACACGAACACATGGAGGTTGCAAAAATATATTGATGCTGCTGTCTCAAAAAGAAATGCAAAAAATCCGTTTGCAAAGTGAAGTAATTGATGGCTTCTGCATAAGGCCAAACAAACCGATTGGTTATTAAATGGCAATCGAATACAGTAGAACTTCAATTATCAGAAATCTAATCATATAATTCTGCTCCATCCATATGATTAACATACATATGCTTGTTTTATTACATTAAAAGCTCCTTTTCTTCAAAAACTGTACCTTTTTATAATACCATTTTACATATTCCCTAACTATACCTTTAAAAAAATTATCCCAACATTTGATTATCCAAATAATATCCTGTCCCAATTGGTTGCATAATTGGAGTTCTACCTTAAACGGACAATTAAGTAATTCGTATAAAATGTATAAATGGTAATTAAAGGGCCCTATTTTATTGGTTCATATCTTGTCTACAATCAACAACTGCAAGCATTTAACATTTTTTGAAATTTAGAGCAATAAAATAAGACATTTTTCTTATTTTAAGACCTAAGAATAAAATAAAACATTTCTCATTGGCGACATTCAGTGGCTGTTTTCGGGCCAAACACCTCAGTTTCATTCTAGCTACCATACACGAACATGTGCCGAAGAATAGACTTCCTCATTACTCAAGAACAGAAAATAAACTAATTAGAATAATAGGAAGTGATAAATCGAACTTCGGATTATCTCTGTGTAAAAATTGTCTATCAATAGATTTAGATTGTCGATCAATAGAATCTTCTATCAATAGAATTTAGATTTATTTTGGACTAACCTTGCTGGGCCTCTGGCCTGTTGTTGGTCGACAATTTTTGTATTTGTATAATAGAAGTGAATTAGAATTCATCTACCGTGTACCGCAATTTTATTATTATTCATATTATTCAGATCCACAGTTTTATTTATCAAATTATTTATAAGATTATTAAAATTAAAATGTCACCGATTGACAGAATTCTGTAAATACCAACTGTTCTGCTTCGAAAATTTCTTTCAATACCCACAATTTTCACTAAACAAAAAAAAATCTTTTTTTTTTCTGCAATTTGTGGGGGATTTTTGCAATAAGTACGATCAGAGAGAAACGACAAATTAACTAAAATCTAAGGAATTTATTTCACCATAAGTATATAAAATAAACCAAATTTGGATACCAAAATTTGCATAATTTTAGTTCATATGACCTTAGAATATGCAAATTTTGGTTATCCATTTACTAAAATCAGCTTCCAACTCTTTTGTCGATATATATTTGGGAGAACATTTTTAAGTTTTCATTTTCAAATATTAAATCTGTGATTGTTTTATGTTATTTAAGTATTTCATTATTTGTACTACTACACTAAAGACATACATAATTTATTTCGTCTTCCAAACTCGCTTACATAAATTTTCTATATTAAATAACAGTTGTCTATAAAATTTTGGGACGCATTTTATAAATTAATCTAAAACTTGTGTATATTATATTGATATCAAACTTATAAACATTTGAATTTATTTAAAAATATTTTAAACACTTTTGAACAGTTATTTAATTCAAATTGCTCCTAAACTGTTATGACATTGTCAGCTTTTGTAATAAAACTTAATTTTTCTCAATCATCTTATAAGTTAATTCAAGACTGCATCTCCGTCTTTTAAGGAAAAATATATTCGAAAATATTGGAGATTAAAAAAGTGTGCAGTTTAATATCAAAAAATAAATTCAAAAGTAAAATTTTATAAAATGTTTTAAATGGCACCACTGGGACCCAATAAACACTGTTTTAGGAAAATATCATTTTTAGAAAAGGGCATAAATATGAACGAACGAATTAATATCCAAATTTAAATTTGCTAAAAATTGGTATAACTAGGATTCTTTTGTAAAAAAACACATCCCAAACTTACAATGTCAACGTTTAATGTTGGGACATTTGTGTGAAAAATAAATCGCGTTAAAAAAATATATACCTGCAGTATGCCATTTTAAATGTCACTAAGATATTTTTACAAATAATGATCTCACTTTGTCAAGAGACCTCTAGATATAAGAATATAATTCATTTTCGAAATCAAATGTTGCTAAAGTAAAATATTCAGTAAATTATAGCATTTAAAAAATTTTAACCCTATATTTTTACTTGCAAACATTTTAAAGAGTTCTCACTTTTCCTTCCCAATGCTATCTGTAAATATAAACGCAACCACAAAAAAACAAATGACCAAATATTTTCAAACAACTTACATGTACACAGTGTGTAAAGAAAAGACACATTTCATATACGCCTTCGACAAGAAATATCCAGAAGAAATCGACATTCGCGTGTACGTGCGTGAGTTTAATATAAGAATGAGTCCTTTGATTCTAAGAGAATGTTTTCTCTTTTTAATTCCATTCTCTTTTTTTTTATGCTTGCGTCAAGAAACTGCCGGATGAAGTGTCGGTCAGACAAGCGTTTTATCATCGGAGCTGCGCATCGGTTTTGTTTACAGCTCTTTGCGGATAAGATGTGAGATTTTTTAAAAGAGTAGCTTGTGTGTGTTATGCGTTCTGAATTACTCAACTATTGCACTTTTAAGAAATTTGGCTTGAGATTGCACTGAAATCCTGGGACTTGCTAACTGTCATCACTATTTGGCACTATTTGGAGAGTGGATTTGGCAATTTTATGGTAAAACCATAACTTTCATGCATCGTAACAGTGGTGAGCAGCTATAAAGTTCTAGGATTTTGGTGCAATCCTGAACCATACTATTTAATAGTGTACAGATAAATCAATATTTTCTTTAAAAATTGTAGGGTGACGCGGGGTAATTATTGGACAAAAATCAGTTTGTCTTTATCTATGTTTTTAATTTTGATTTTGTTTTTTAATTTTGATTTTGTTTTTAATTCTCTTCTGGAAATTCCACAGTACACTTCGGGGTAAAATTGGGATTTTTTGATTTAACTCTCGTCCATCCCAATACAGAAAAGTGTATTGTTTTAATAGTGGCTTAAAGTTTTTACCTCCTGATGAAATGGCCTTTCCCACTATTTTTGGTTTCTTTCCATATCTTATTTTTATATTTTTTCATTTTTTTGTTTTACTTTTTTTGTTTTTGTATTTGTTATATGTATGTATGTATGTGTATGTGTGTGTGTATGTATGTATGTATGTATGTATGTCTGTATGTATGTATGTATGTATGTATGCATGCATGCATACATACTGCCGATTGGAAAACTTTCTGATCAGGATCATTTTAAAGGACATGTGGAAAAGAAATGAGTATTCTTTTCCTGCACTTTCCTCCACCAAATTCGGAGATACCTCTTCATCAATTCCGTCGACACGCCACTTGGAAAACACGCGTCCAAAATTTTATAAAATAAAAATATATCTAACCTATATGCAAAAGTGACATTAGTCTATATCTGTAGCCTTTAACAGTCACGTAGCATGCTAGTAGTTATATTGATCAATCGGTAAAATAGTTTTTCAGCCATGTATGCTAATCATTATATTTAATTCCGCAGTAGTTATTTCCTAAGCTATCTTTTTCTTATTTGTATTTATGAATTAACGATTCCCATCTAAAACTATAAATTAATTATAAGTCATATTAACTATATAGTCATTTTTAATACATTTATTCATACCATGTAGAGTAGGTAAAGTGATAAATCAGAGAAAGCTTGTCATATTCAAAAACTAAACATAAAACATCCCAACTATGAATACATAAGATGACAATAAAAGACATGTTACTATACCAATAAAAGATACTTTAAAGCAATGTTAGAAATGTATTTCAACGTTTACTACATACGACCGTTACGCACTCATTGTGCAGAGCCACGACCTGCGACTTACGCCACTTTTTAGGCAAAATTGTTTCTAAAAAAGCACATAAACGTATTATGTTTGGCCAGGCGTTTTCCTACGATAACACACAACATCTACATCAGCATTCCATGCCACTGGAGAACCAACAATAATGTTTGTGTTACTAATAATAATGTTTCGAGAAAAAAAAAATTACTAAAAGATCTTTTATTGAGAGTTTTACGAATTTCACCAAAAAGCAGCTGTAATAAATAATTCTTGTTTTCAATGTGCAAACATATTTTTGTTTTTACATATTTATTTTTTAAAATTGCTTCGCAACTAAAAACAATTGGAAATGATTTATTTTCGGGCACTTTTATGCGTGTATGTTTATTTAATCGCTTAGCAAGTGCATGAGAAACGTTTTAAATTTGATTATGATATAGCTATATTTAAATAGAATTTTTTTTTATCCCGTTGTAAGTTCATTTTAAAAAGTAGATTTCTCAATATGCTAGGAATTTTTTAAAAGACAATGTGTATAATGCTTTTCTTTTATTTTTTCGCAATTGTTATTGTGCGGCCAAGTTCCATTATAATGCAAGAAATTACATTTCTATAAGTTTAATTATGTTAGTCACATTTCAAAGATATTTTTTTTAATGTAAACAATTTTATTGTCAATTTTTTTAATTTTTACATATTATTTTACTATATGAAGCGAAATAGTACAATTTAAGTATCCAAAAAATTATGTAAACTTACCGGTTTCTGCATTCGGCTCTTCTGATGAGTGAAACTCGCTTGAGAAATCATTAAATTCATCCATAAGATTAACATCAATAGACTTGAAAGATCCTAAATCATCCACATAATTTGTACACTTCAAAAACGATTGGTCATCATCTAAATATGAGATTGAGTTCTTTGTTTTAACATCGTTTTCTGCATTTAATTCTAGAAGATCCTCTTTATCCGAAGTGGTATTTACAAATCCGTAAATGTCCTTTAACTGCATTATTCCATTACCTTCATCGTCAAGAATAGATTCCCTGCTGTTTCGTAGTACATCCACATCGCGTGATGAATTTACATAGTTCGTATCACATTTCAAACTACCTTGGCGATTATCCTTTGAAGCGACACTTTCGACACAGGCATTTTTATTGGGACCGATGTGTTTATCCTCAAACTTGCTGAAAACATTGTCTCTATTTTCATTTTCTTTTGGCGGAAGTTTAGATTCTATGCTATCCGTTTTACTGATTCCATTGCTTGGCTGTTCGATGGAGTCAATTTCTTTTTTAGCATTCTTCGGAATGCCTTTTCTGTCTTCAACATTGCTGGTTCGCCATCGAAATCTACTTTGAACATTTGATTCGTTATGTTTTTCCGTACTTATTCCATTGGTTTTTAGTGCTGTTACTTTTTCCTCCTTTTCAAAAAGATGTGCAATCTTTTTGCTGTCATCCACGCTACTTATTCGTCTTCTGAACTTACCAAACAATGTTTCGTCACGTGATTTTTTCTTTTCGTGCTTAGGAACAGCACTTTTGAAGCTTTCAGCAGTTCGCCTGGGTAACCGATTACATTTCGAGTCTTTTGGCCTGACAGAGTTTGTGGAACTTTCGAAGCGCTTCAAATAAGCTGCAATTCTTTCACGGGTTGTAAGCTGAACCTCTGGCTCATCAGTCTCAGATTGTTCAATCGCATTTATAGCACAGTTGGGTTTAGATCCATTCAAGACGTCTTTACGTTTAACACTTTTAAGTGGTTTTGCATTTATATTAACACACGTGCCATTGCCACTTCTTTGACAGGAAAGTTTAGTAGAAGAATTTTTAGTTATAGGTAAATTAATCTTTGTCTCATAATTCTGTTGTGTTTTGATGGAATCCTTCAGTGAAGCAGTGGATTGATACAATTTTGCACTCACTGTCGAACTGTGGACTTTAGACGATTTCGACTTTGCGGGTGATTCCGTAGCCTTACTGTTCTTTGAAGACGCAAATATATCGGGGATTTTTACTCGATTCAAGAAGCCTCTTCTGTTCTTTCTGCAATCATCCATGGACTGAGATAATTTCTTAGTGTTGGGATCCATAGTGGCTTCCTTGGTTTGCTTGAGTGCATATTCTGATCCTTCACACTCTATATTATTTATACATATGTGGCTGGTAAAAGTCGCAACTTTTGATTTCGGAACTGATACTTTTGATTGCAGATGAGAACTGCTTTCGGAACGGTTACGAGGAAGGCTTGAAAGTGTCTTGCATTCGGATGTGGAAACAGGTGAGCGTTCTACAGATCGAGAT
>CM033272.1:33507024-33604524 GCA_019343175.1 Oedothorax gibbosus
ATTGTGTTTCAATCAATGTTTCTTCTGTAATGTATTTTAACAAGTTTAATTGACCTTGGTAGCGAATATTTCTGAAATTTGAAGAAAAAATACTGTTTAGTTCTTAATATATACTAAAATATTGCAGTGTTTCAACTTTTTATGTTAGTAAAAGTATGAGCATGAAATATTAATATCTTGAACGTTGAATTTTCAGGAGAACGGATACCTGCTGAAATGGTCATGACTCAAAAATGCTATCTATGGAGAAAAGTCGAGAAAAATCTCAGAAAGTTATGCATATTTTTCAAGCTCTTTTTGGCAATTGTTATAATGAGTTAAAATCTTGTTTTATAAGTGCTTTTTAATTTTTTCAAAATGTTAAATTTATTGTTTTTCTACTAAAAATAGCCTTAGGGGGGAAATTTATGAAAGCACTTCACGAGATTTCACTTCATTGTTGCGAAAAGGAGCATGAAAAAATATGCGATTTTTTTAGATTTTTCTGATTTTTACTAGATGGACAATTCATTAGCCAAAATACACACGAGAATTAAAATAACGGGAAAATACAAAACGGAAAACTTACTTAGATTCACGGAAAATATATAAAACGGAAAACCTTAAAAACGATCAAATAAGAAACGGAACTTCAGTAGTTTGAAGAAAAAATGCAAAATGGAAAACTTTAATAACGTAGAAATAAAAAACGGAACTTCAGTAGGTTCACGAAAAAATACAAAACGGAAAACTTTAACAACGAAGAAATAAAAAACGGAACTTCAGTAAATGCACGGGAAAATACCTAACGAAACGGGAAACTGTGCTGCCGGTACTTTTTCCGTTGTCGGAAAAAGATTTGTTTCGTAATTTCTCTTCATAAAATGAACAAATCTTTAATTGTTTTACATTTTTGGAAAGGTGAAAATGTTGCCTTTCATTTCATGTTAAAAAAATTATCTTTCTAATTTTGGCAATATCACAAATGACGTTTGTATTCTTACGCGCATTTCATGACAAAAATCGATTTGTTCCAACTTTCGTCTGAAACTCCTTAACAAATATTGAAATCAGCTAAAAAAAAAAACACTATGCATAGTATTATTCTATTTATGGGAATGAATATTACAACATTTGTTTTAATCTAAATTAAATACTTTTTATGCTATATTTAATTATTGGTCACTGGGAAAAGTTTTGCCTATGAATGCGAGGAACTTTGGTCTAAGATGTAATGATTTCTTTATGGAACTTTACACTTTCAAAAATATATGTAAAGGTGTATTATGTTCAACTATTTTTTAAGAAGTCTTACTCTTATGATTACCCATTTTTGAGAAGATTTTTTTTTTAAATTAAACGATAAAATGCAAGAAATGTCCAACATTCAAAATCGCTAAATTCGAAATGTAAACATTTTCAAATTCCTAATTACGAATATATTATTGCTTTCCTTTTATAATAAAATCGTTTGCTTTTTTATAAAGCTACTTGTTATAAAAACTTGCTTCCAAAAAGAAGTTTATTTTCCAATATTAAAATAGAAGAAATGTAGGCCTTATAAGTACCTAATCATACCAAAAGATTCAGAAACAAAAAAAAATGCGGATGCAAGTTACTAAACACTGTAGAGGAAACTAGGAACATTTTACCCAGTGGTGCCTACAAGGGAGGGACGCAGACTGCGTCGTTGAAATTTTAGGGGGGCGGTTGAATCTTCTATAAAAATATTAATAAACTGACTATCTTGACTAATTTTTTTTTAAGTATCTGCCCCCCCACCCCCCCTGGTTGGTACGCCCAACAGGGGGAGCTTAGGGCCATACCCCCCTCCAGAATCGTTGCATTCTGGCAAATACTTGTTCAGTTTAAAATAAAAAAACAAAAACTAACAAGAATTTTTTTTTTGACTATAAAGATTATGAATCGTTAACCATATTCCAGAACTATAATAGAAAGAAAGCAGGATATAAATTGTGTTCGATGGCTTCTACCAGACGAAGATATCTGACACTTATTTCTCATAAGCACTCTCATGACTCTAATAAAGTTAAAACAATTAACAGCTAGTAGACTCATAAATTTTACGCAGTTTCTAAAACATTTCGATGAATTGATGACGTTCGCATATTTGCTTGATAATGATATCCATGAGATATTCCCGACATATTTTGCAGCTGGCTTTCGAATTTTGTATAACATTTCTATGAATTAATGACCATCGGATAATAATTCTGACCTTTTCAAGCCAATTAGAATTGAGGTGAAAATAACTAAATGATTACTTTAGAAAATATACTTTTCTTGTTTGTTATACTTTTTCTTGTGTTTGAATGTGTGGGTGATTGAATGTAGTTCAGTAGCTTAATTTCGAGTTTCTCGGTAAGAATTTCGTTTAATTTTTAACTTTAATTTTAATATATTAAATAAAAGTAACTGTTTTAAGTGAAACAATCGCTGTAAAAATTACGAAATAGTTCTGATTTGTTTAATAATGTCAAATATGTTTTATTAGATAAAAATATACGCGAAGGAAAGCATTTTTATGCATTAAGATTTAAGAATTGAGGGAAGCAATTGGCAGTCGTTTTTGATAGCATCACGTTTTTGGCTATTTCTATTGGTTTAGAAAGTAATATAATAAAATAAATAATTTAAATAATAATTAATTTTTTCAATTATTTAGATTCCTGATAGCTTTTCCTGTAAAAAAAATATTTAAATAGAAATAAAAAAATGGCTTGTAATTCGTTATTATAAAAGCTATTCAAAAATGTGATTGCTTTTTTCATTTAGGGGCAACTCTGTTCTGACCTAACAGTAGATTCTAGGAAGAAGACATTAATATTCTAGGGGGAATTTCTGTACTAATTTATTTCTTGGGACACAAAACGGTACTTAAAATATCATTTTACATACCTTTTTTTAGGGGGGGGGGGGGGCGGGGATTAATAATGTTTTAGGGTATCAATTCATGATGGCTTTAGGTGGGGGTCGAGGACGAAGTTGGGGGGGGGGGTCCTGCATCGACAATTCTGGGGAGATCGGCACCTCTAAAAATTTGACCCATAGGAATACATGACCCAATTCCTTTTTTTTCAGTATTGGTTATAATTTGGAAGTGGAATCACTTCTTTCCTTTCAGTCAGCTGATCACATGGTGAAAACAACCAGCTGAATCATTGCGTACGTGTTTAGCTATTCGAAGAAATGCGTTTTCAAGCACTGAAAGTAAAATTTTTGGTGCCGTATGATTTTTCGTTCAATATTTTTTGGTTTAAAAGAAAGATTGTTTTCAATTTGTTACTTGTTTTAGTCATGTTGTTAGCAAAAATTACGTGTATAATAGTGTTAACTTTGTTTTGGGGTTAAGCAAAAGAAGCGCAACTAGGGATACTTGACCCAAGTCAATTAGGGATATTGTGACCCAAGCAAAGTTCAAAATTCGCGCTTGCTAGTCCTAAAATGCCACCAGTTATTTTGATTTTGCGACAACAAACTAAATTTAGTCGCAGTTATCGCGACAGCAGTTTTTCAGGAAAATCTGCAATGCTAACTTTTTATATCATGGTTTCGAAGAATCTAGCCACAAAAACAATTATGTTACCATCAAAAATCTCCACCGATCTTAAATTTTTTCGACCATTGCTGTGACCATATATTCGCAAAATTTGGGGCTATTGTAAAATCCCCAAATTGGGGTGATTGTCAAATACATAGAAACCATGACAAAAACTTAGACAACCTAAATATCCACAAACTTAGCAAAAATGTTGTACACTGTTAAAAATTTGGTGTTCGGTTTCACCATGATATTAGTTGGTTTCACCATGATATTGGTTCCTAGTAGCTGCAACGGCTGAATGGTGAAATGTTTCCCCTTTTTTTCGGTGTTTGGTTGAACCATTTTTCTGGATTTGGAAACAAAAACCTGAGAAATGGTTCAACCGAATACCAAAAATATGGTGGAACGTTTCACCATTCAGCCGTTGCAGCTACTAGGAACCAATATCATGGTGAAACCAACTAATATCATGGTGAAACCGAGCACCAAATTTTTAACAGTGTAGTAAATTGTGATTTCTTAAATTTTGGAACTCCAGTTATCCTAAAATGGCGAAACTCTTTTGATTCCATAAAATCACGAAACTCCGTTGGCTCTATATAAACACTCAAGTCCAGCGACCTTAAAATCAGCTATTTGGGCACTGTAGATTCGCATAAATGCCAGAGAAATTTTTCAAAACTTTTTTTTCATTATTAAAAAATATGTTCCAAGGAAATGTGCATTTGCGTCTATTTTTTTTAAGTTAGTCGTACAGACTGATCCTAAATTTTTTTATCCTATTTCAAACACTGGACGCAAGGTAATAACAAGAAAAGTAGACCGAAGTAGACCAAGTAAAAAAAAATTAAAAAACCAAATAATGCCCGTAAAAGGTTCTTACCAAATATTGGGGAAAACGAAATATTAGACTTGTTGGGAAGGTACAAGAAAGAAACATTTCTACTTTGAAATCGGAAAAATGCTTTCATAGGACATACAGTCCCTGGGCAAATTATTAGACGCACTGTATTTTTTTAGTAATTTTATGTTTCTTAAGAGTTTTTATGCAATAATGGTATATTTAAACTACAATATTATTGATTTTTATTTAAAAGAATTGTTGTAGACTACATATTTGTATTTATTTTTAACATATGGCAACACTGTGTTGACGAAGTGATACATGAACGTAAACAAGTAAATCTGAATATATATGTCTACCAACCAACCAACGCAAACAAGTACAAACCTGTATTCGCGAATCAGTACAGTACAGTCTTGCGAGACAGTACAGTCTTGCATGCATGCCGCGCAGAATTAAAGCTTTGATAGCGGCTAAAGGTGGCTCAACTAAATATTGACTTTTACTAACGTTAATTTCACTTTTCTTTAAAACTTAATAAACTTATGTTTTTCTAAATTAATGCTGTTTTATTTATGTCAAATAAATCAGTAATTGATGAATAATATAAAAATTAAAAACAAATCACTTTAAAATAATAAAACGGCAATATCACCCGGTAATAAATATTTTACATGAAATATTGCAGTGGCAGTGCGTCTAATAATTTGTCCAGGGACTGTATGCATGCACTAATTCACATTACTTCACCGAATGATTTTTTTTTCGAGACGTTTCACCAGGAAAAAGAAATTATTGTTGCCTGTACTGCTGTGGGAAGGTAAACTGCAGTATCTAGAAAAATGACTTGGACCATTATTGCAAGCGCTCAATTAGTTTAACCTATAAGGAAGTGTACTGAAAAAGACAGATAATTTCAGTGCAAAAATATTCCAATTCATTGTTGTGGTTGCTGAAGTTTACCCGCCATCGGTAGTGCATTAATGATAGCGGAAATTGTCCGTGTAATCTAGAAGCCCTTCCTTGCCTTTTTAGCCCTTTCCCTGATATCTTAAGTGTTTATGGAAATATTCTTAATAAACAAATGCTTCCGCTATGCTTTTCTACTTAGGCTTCGCAAATTATTTCTGTATAGTTTTAATACGATCAAGTATTAAAAAATAAATAGTAGGTAAGTTATGTTAAATGTTTTTAACTTCTGACTCTTTACATGGTAATTACACAGTTAAAAGAAGAATCTTAGAAACGATTAGAATGTTCTAAAATTTGAGCAGAGCAGAACTATTGCAATCCTTCAAAGACTTATGGTAAATATACATCCATAAATTAAATTTCGGCCATGTATAAACGTGAATAACCACAACGCAATTGTGACTTGTTATAAACGAATATGTCTTGACAAATATAGAGTTCACAAAACTGTGCATTGTATAATGTCTTTTATGTTTAAGTTTTTACATAAAAGATAAAAAAGTAGAAACATTAAACAATCTCCTTTTCAACACTTTTTTTACATAAAACTCTCTTTGCATACTATTACTTTCAATTACCTAACATGAAATATAAGATAATGAAAGTATGGTGATGGGGTCGAACATCCGAAATGGGAATTTTGTGTTATCTACACGTTTGGGGGAGTGCCATTTCTGAAAAAGTAGTTTTTAAACATTGGTTCGTCAGTTTGTCTGCCCTTAAGTCTGTCTGAGATCACTCTAGAGTTCTAACTAAAAGAGCTTTAAAATTCAAATTCGGTACGCGAGTTCCTAGTATTTGTCGGACGTGAAAAATAGGGTTTTCGAGAAATTTGGTACCTGCCATAGAACTTCGTTGGTTTTATAAGTATTGCTGAGAAAAGAAGAGAACTACGGACTTTAAATTTAGAATATACGATTTCCTATTACGTATCGAACGTAACCAGATAGATATTTAAAGACACATAGGCACAACCAGTGTTCGAAATTGGATAAAGAAATTTATAAGCAGTCTGGCGACTAACTTTTAAAAAAAACTAGGCGAAAATGCACATTACCTAGGAGCATTTTTTTAATTATGAAAAAAAAGCTTTTTGAAAAATTTATCTGCCATTTATGGGGGGGGGGGGGAATCTGCAATGCCCAAATAGCCGATTTTAAGGTCGCTTGTTTGTTTATAGAGCCACCGGAGTTTCGCGATTTTATGGAATCACAAGAGTTTCGGCATTTTAGGATAGCTGGAGTTCCAAAATTTAAGAAATCACAATTTACTACAGCTTTTTCGCTAAGTTTATGGATATTTAGGTTTTCTTAATTTTTAAGATTTTGTCAGGGTTTCTATGTATTTGACAATCACAACAATATGAGGATTTTACAATAACCTCAACTTGCAGATTTTATGAAGTTCGCCGAAGTTTCGAAATTTGTAGATCAATATAAAGCGATTTTAGGACTGCCGAATTTTTGCGATTATATGATTACAGCAATGGTTTAAAAAATTTAGGATCGGTAAAGATTTCTGATCTAGATAATTATTTTTGACGTGATTCTTGGAAACCATGATATAAAAAAAATTAGCATTGCAGATTTTTCTGAAAAACTGCAGTCGCGATAACTGCGACTAAATTTATTTTGTTGTCGCAAAATCAAAAAAATCAAAAAAGCTGGTAGCATTGGACGACTAGCGACAGCGAAATTCGAAACCAGGACACAACTAGCTAACTAAATGTCTATCATTGAGAGTTGAGTGTAAAAGTCGCGTAGGATTTCGTAAAATATTTTTTCTTCTTTTTTTTTTGCTTTGTGTATTTTGGTTTTTATAATATTGGTATAATCCGCCTGTCACTTCTTAGCATCTCAAATATTTTGATTGTGGAACAGTCCGCGTTTAAAACAGGTAGAGAACCTAAAGGAGGCAGAGTTGTCAATCCCATGATGTTTGGCGAGCATAAGAGATTGTTGGGTTAGTTTGGTTGGAAATAATGTGTCACACTAAAACTACACATGGGTTATTGGTGAAAGGAGGATTATAGTTAATTGCTGATTGTCTTTACCTTATGCATTTCTATCTTGACTTGATCGTCAATAGATTTGCATCTGAAGTGTGTATTATTTACCATATTCAGTATCACCTCGGGGAACGATATAAGTTAATATAATAACTATGCAAAAATAGAGAACCCGATTCAAGTTCGAACTACCCTTCAGTTGAGAAATTGTTTTTAAACCTTAAAGAAATCTGCGCCTGCAAAAGCAACGAATCGAAGCAATGAAACATAGTAACTCTGGATTAAACCAAAATCTTCCTTACCCCTTTTCGTAAGGTAAGGTAAGGTAATCGTTTCCGGCTGCCTATTTCTAGCCTCCTTCAGGAGCTTAAACACAGCCAATAACGCCTCGTAATTTAGAACCCTGGTCAAGTGACGAGGTCGACACCTGAGCGGGCACCCAACATAACTTCGAGCGACATCGTACGCTAACGCCGTCGGGACTTTGGACTCCACAGATTTAACGAGCACGTCTGTCCCTGTGTACTCGGGCCTATCCGTGATGAGGATTTTTCGACTATTTCCAGCACGGATCCGATTTATGGGATGACTGGCAGTAGGTGGGATTTGAACCCCCGCACTCCTGAGAATGTTGGATCTCTTGGCTGATGCCCTAACCACTCGGCCACGGACGGGACCCCTTTTCGTTTTATGCGTGATATTTGGACTCGTCCAAAACACACGTCATTGATGCTAAAAAGTGATAGGAGGACTATACGCAGTTTTGTAAACATTACTTAAATAAAAAAACATATTTAAAAGAATAAGTAAAACTTTTTAAAACGGAATAATTAAAATTTTGGAAACATATTTGGTTTTTATTTTCATCTTTATTCGTAGGGTTATTCTAAAAACACAATCAGTTGCTGTAGTTGAAAAATATGAGGGTTGTTTTTTTTCAACCTCCGATGGGCTGTAAAGAAAAGAAGGGTCAATATACAAAAAAGATTTTATAACCAAAAGTAATGTACAATACAGCTTATTTCTCTACATAATCGCCTTGACGATTAAGGCATTTGCATATCTGTGAACAAGCTTTGAAATACCCTCTTCATAAAATGTAGCCGCCAATGATTGGAAGTAATGTGAGGTGCGTGTGGTGGTTGTTGTGTTGTAGACTATATGGTTTGTGTGCTGGTCAGCGACCTTATACTCGTCAAGAAACAGACAACAGACAACACACACACATAGTGGATCCATCTAATTTTAGAGCGAGGCAACTAGAGAGTGACGGTGTCTAGTAAGTAGGTATCGTTTCCGGCTGCCTATTTCTAGCCTCCTTCAGGAGCTTTAACACAGCCAATAACGCCTCGTAATTTAGAACCCTGGTCAAGTGACGGACGGTATCTTTAAACTTCACGTCAATTTGGCAGCTTCACTTCAATTTTTTCTGTTCTCCAAGCCACTACGAATCGATAATTCACTTATGGTGAACCTTCGAGTTTCCCTAAACGCTGGGGCCCGGATGGCCGAGTGGTTTGGACCATTAAGCTAGCATTCCGCGCGCTGTAACGGATGCGGGTTCGATTCCCGCCTTCCCCCTGGGTGTACTTCCTTTCTCTGTGACAGTAAAAATTCTTTCTGTGTCTGTCTTACTTGACGAAGGGCTTATAAGCGGGTCTCTGATCAAGCACACAAGCCGGAATATATATGTACCCTACCCTACCCCTAAACGCTTGGCCAACTCGCTGAACAATGTCGTCTGTAGCGACAGAATTGCTTCCCCCCCCCCCCCCCCCCCTCTTCATGAACATCAGTTCGGCCACCGTTAAATTTTCAACACCATTCACGAACAAACAACGCCATCACTCATAAAGGTGTCTCCATACACCCGACTCATTCTTCGATGAATTTCCGTTGCACTGTTTCCTTCTGCATGCGAGAAACGAATAACAGCTTGCAATTATCACTTGGCGGCTACACTTTATGAAGAGGGTATTTCAAAGCTTGTTCGCAGATATGGCAAATGCTTTAATCGTCAATGTGATTATGTAGATATATAAGCTGTATTGTACAGATGTGAACAAAAAAAAGTAAACACTAGGATTATTTCGGCCGTTAGTTATCATAAGGAATCGGACCTTTTTGACTTTGTGAATAAATAACATTCTGAGTTAATTGCATGACACAAAAATTGCATTAGGGGACGTCTTCATATTAAAAATGTTACGAACTTTAAAATTTCCAATAGCAACACCCAATTTTAATAACTTAGAAGTGTCAAGCACCCTCGAAAACACCTAAATCTAAGTTTTTGTTACATTTGGATGAATATTTGACGAGTTATTTAATCGAATCACTTGACGTCCTTTGGGGGACCATCTCTAAAATAACAAGCGTAGTCTATAGGTTCGTCCGAGGGGAAAAATGAAATATTGAAATATAAGGTAGAATATGTTGAGGAGCCCTGCAAGAGATCAAAAGTTAATGGTGATGGTCTAATTTTTTCCACTTTTTGCAAGTTTATTTCAACTGTATAGTTAACATTTTAAGTTTATTTATTAAAGTTTAAATTTTAAAAAAAATTGTGTAATTCAAGGATTTCTATACTAGCCGCCATTGAGCAACGAGACAAAAATATTTATTTTTTTATAAGAGCCACGATATGTTTTAAGTTTAGGTATGTGTTTTGTTGGTAAACTTGTTTATAAAGATAGAATTTTTTAAATTTTTTTATTTATTATTGCATATTAATCATTCGTTGGCATGCTGAAAGTTGTAGTTAAGTTTTAGTTTACATACTTGACAGAGACGGACGCGTGATTTAGTTTTTTTAAAGAATATTTTCTGATCCATAATTTATTAAAAATTCAAACCTAATTTAATTCTAATCAAAATTAAAAATATTAATTTGAATTTTTGAATTAAGAATGACAGAATAAACTATAAATTATTTTTAAAAAAGTAAATAAATTATTATTGGTACATATTTTTCAATTATTTTACTAGTTATTAACAGATTTTATTTTATGAATTGGATTCAAAGATATTTATATCTAACTGCATAGTATTTTATAATATTTTCATGACGATGGAATATTTTTAAACACTTTCAGCGCGTTCAAAATAGACGAGCAGACGATAATAGTTTGAAATGCGAAAAATCGTTTGTTACTGTAAAATAAAAATTTTCATTTTGTAATTAAAAAAAAATAAAGCATCGAAATGCAACACAAGCCTATTATGTTTTGAAAAATATTCTGAGCATTTACCATAGTTGATTATTATTTTTTAAAAAAGCATTGCATCCGTATAATTATATTCAAGAGTTCGCCTCTTAAAGTTGGGTTAATTACAAAGATTCTTACCATAATCCTCCTTTAAAAAAATGTTCGGTGATAAAGTTTAAAAATATATAAGTGATTTAAAAAAAAGAAAAAAAATAGCGCATGCGCATATACGCGCTATTAAAAAAATATTAAATTTATTGTGAGTTCATTTTTAAGCAATCCTATGTGACGTTAAATAACTAAAAACTTTCTTACTAAAAAACAAATAAAAATTATAAACATTTGTTTAAATATACGAAATAAATTGACTTTAACACAAGACACTGAAAAAATAATATTTTTAAAAATGGCTCTCAGTTCTGTGGAGCATGCCGAGTCTGCAAAGGCTTGACCGCCAATATTGCAGCCCCCATTGTAAAAAAACTTATATGGATATGCATGCATTGAAATTAAATAAACGCATTTTAAAAGATGAATAGAATATCTTTTTTTTTCGGATACAGGCTCAAATACATTAGTTCATGTGTGTATATGATTTGCCTGAAGCAAAATTCTAATGTAAATACAAAACGAAAAATTTTAATAATCAATTTCCTAAAAGTTGTCCAGTAGATTTTTCTTAAAAATACCGCGCATCGCTTCCATGTTTAAATAAAAGATGAATAAAGCAGAGCTAGATGAACAAATATTTTTATTGAACATCGATTTTAAAACAATATTTACGAGTAAAGAGTAAGAAGAATAAATAAAAGCGAATAATAATAATAATAATAATAATAATAATAGATGAAATATTAGAAGGCCTACTACTATTAAAAAGTAATCAATTTAAACGTAGCTATTCTATAGATGACTATGAAAGTGATAGACACATTAAGCTTATAATTCGATAGTTTATATTTTGCTTAAAATATAATAAATACTTTGGTTAACGTTACTTATTCCAAATACAGATTTAACTTATTTCACTCAGAGCTTTTCCGGCACTTCGGCAGTTGTATATATATCAATATATAATAGCCCTCGTGTAGCTCTAGTGGGACGTTATTTAAACCAAAACCAAATGAACTATCATTAATCAACCTTAAAGACGCCTGTTGTGTGATACATCAGAATTTTCAAGGTCGTTGGTATAATGTTTTCTTCCTTTTGCAAGGCCGTATTTGTTTATCTAGTTCACATATTATAATCTTATACACAGTCCCCTAAAGGGTAATTAAAAAGTATTTTGTGATCTACTCAGCAAATTATGGATAAAAAATTTTAAAATTTGGGAAAAATTTTCGCTTAAACTTCATGTCTTAAATTCATTTCTGTAAAAATATTTAGGGGTTTCTATTCATAATTTTTTTAAATATTAATATAATAATTATTTAAAAATATAAAATTTCTTTTAAATACCCCAATAGTGTATGCATTTTGTTTGGGTTATTATAATTAATATTTAGTAAAAAATTCGTTTCACTATCTTATATATTTATAGAGTGGGATAGTTTTTTATGTGCAACTCATTTAACATTACGGCCCTAAACTTTGCACGTCTCTAACTCCACTAATAATGCTCAAAAACTAACAAAACTTGGTATTTCGTGTTAAAATATGTCATAAATGTGAAATATGGACTCAAAAAGGGGTGTTTCCATTCAAAATGTTGAAGTTGGTAACATTTTTAATATGAAGACGGCCCCTTATGCAAATTTTGTGTCATGAATTTAACTCAGAATGTTATTTATTCACAAAGTCAAAAAGGTCCGATTCCATAGGATGACTAACGTCCGAAATAATCCTAGTGTTTACTTTTTTTGTCCACAGCTGTACATTACTTTTAGTAATAAATTCTTTTTTTGTATATTAACCCGTCTTTTCAATTTCTTTACAGCCCATCGGAGGTTGAAAAAAACAACCCACGTATTTATTTTTCCCTCGTGCCCCTTTAAGAAAATTATATTTTTCATTATGTAATTTTTGGAATACATTGGGTCTTCTACACTTTTGAGTTTTTCTTGTAAAATATTTGATTTTAGTTATTGTACTTGTGTTTACATATTAAATCAATAATGCTTTCATTTTTCTGCTAGGGTTTTCTGAGCGTACCTCATTTGCGAACATGATTTCTGATTCATTATACAACTACTTTTTTAGGGTTGGTGGTGAGTACATACATACTTTGTTGTACAAATCAAATGGGATTAAAGAAGGTCACTGCTATGAAGCCGTTCTAATTTTTTTTTTCACATTACAAATGTTGTTATAGACACCAAGTCATGTGAAACATGCAATTTCGCTTTTTGTTGGATAGTAAATATTTAGAGAAACTCGCAACGGTAGGATGAAATTACCAATTCAAATTATAAATGTACGATTAACCACTTCTACTTTGTTTTTAAAAAATAATCCAAACCATACTCATATTCTGCATTCTTATTTCTGCCGGCCCTGTAGTGTGCAGGCAGCAGGCCCGAAATAATTAATGCTAAGATTATTGAAGTTTTTAAGAATAAGAAAATCATAGTCGTGTATATCACGCAATCGACAACTAGGACGTCTGAAAAGATTCAAACGCGTCTTAAAAACAACGGTCACGACTACGATGATTCCACAGTTACGTGGAGCATTGTTTTCTTTCCCACAAACAAACCACGTTCCGCCCCGTTCGAATTGTCCATTATGTAGCGTGTATAAATGATCCTTAAAGTACATAAGCGGGCATGGGTAATTTTAGACAACATCAAACTATCGTCATATTACTTTAGCACCAACAAAGATATACAGGGTAGCCCAAAAGTAGGCTTACAGTTAGTTAGGTATACATTTATTTATACAGCAACAGTTATATTTCGAAAGCATGTCTGGTTGTTCAGTCAGTTGATTGCACATCTCACAGAACTGCAATTAGGATTGTCCTCAAGAAGGCCTCGTAACTGGGCGGTAAGGTTTTAAGGTTCAGCTGGTCCATCAGGCGTTGTAACGTTGCTCTAGGGATAATAAGCTCCCGAGACGCTAGTTGAGTGAACTTCTTTTTATGTTTATGAATGTTATATATATGCTCCGTATTTTCATACTTTCTCTTGTCATAAGGATCCACCGTCGCTGCTCCTCACTCAGATTCCCAGCAGTGGTTTGCACTTACAAACAAAAGCACAAATGTTTCACCAGCACAAATCATTTTATATGATAGCTGGCAGATGGCGAGATTCGAAGTTTTATACTCTGGAAGCATTATTTGCTTTTCCTCAAGCACCAAATAAATCTTCCAAAGCTATCTCGAAACTAAACCAAATGAAGCCCACGAATCTATAAGATACGCTGTAGTATGACTTTATTTTAGCCAACCAACAAAACTAAGCACAAATACCTGTTCTAAATAGCCCAAAGTTCTTACCAATGGTACAGCATTAATTTTGTTAGCCTACTTTTGGGCCACCCTGTATAATATGCGCATCAAAATTCCTATCGAGAGCCGCTCAGGTGATAGCACAAAAAAAAATTATCCTCAGTTTTTAGGGGAATTTGCCGAGTCTACAAAAGGCTTAAATAAACAAGAAGCCCCATTATATATGAAAAATATCCACCCGATTTTTGAAAAGTGCTTAATTTTTTAGATTTTGAGAAAAAAATCCAATTTGGTCATCCATATGCACCATACTGCATAGTTTCGTTCTATATCATCTTCAGCAAATGGATTGGTCCAGCTCTCATGGAAAACAGAAAGCCATTCGAATTGAAGAACCTTTTGATTTTCTATAACTTCTTCCAAATGATTGGTAACACATACCTCACAATAAAGGTAAGTTGTAGAAATTGATGCCGTAATTTTACGCATATATTATGCATGAGCTCAAAGACTTTACAAAAGAGTGGACTACTCGTTGCATCAGTATGTTAGACATCGAGATGCATTTTTGGAAATATTGTGAGAACAGCATAATTTTTTGTTTGTGAACCATACAATGTGCGAAACAAATAGTACACTTGAGTATATGCGGAGTACGTGTTCGTTAAATCTGTGGGTCCAAAAGTCCTGTGTGCGGTCATGGCGCAGTTTCCCACGGGTACAGGTCCCTGGAGACTATTTCCCTCCCCTTCAGGAACATGTGTAAATTGTGGAGGTGGCGATAGATGGCAGATCTGTCACTTATGTGTGTGTGTTGTATGTGTCTGTCTTACTTGACGAAGGTTTATAAGCGGGTCTCTGACCAAGCTCCAAACCTGAATATATATCTACCAACCAACCAATAGTACACTTAATTTTCTACGAGTTAATACTTCCAAAAATTGTATAATTGATAAAATATTTGAAAACAAAGTAATTATCCCTCGCAATTTACCAAAATGCCTTAGGGGCGAGCACGTATCTCAACCCAACTCAATCAATCAATCATTTACCAAAGTTCGTAACTCGTAAGTAACTCGTCACTTTATTCGTCGATTTCTCCATCGCAACAATAAGTTCACTCTGTTTTGTATAATAAACCAAATAAATAAAAGAGAATACTCGTAAGTTGACAGTTTATTATTATTCTGTAGTGCTGGGATCAAAAACCAACTCCCCTGCTACTGGGGTGACCGGGGGGTTCTATTTTCCGCTGGGGGAGTCAGTATTTTTTTTTTTTACAAGTTTTCCATTAAAATACAGCTTTTGCGTTAAAATCACAAAATTTTATGATAAAAATCATCTTTGATAGAATATTTAATTTAATTGTAATGTTGCAGATAATATTAATACGTTGGAGAAGTGATTGATAAAACAATTTTAATCAATTTAGAATGATATGGAATTCCATGGTACGAGTCTTATAACTTAAAAATTAAATTTTTCGTTTTTATCATAATTGTTAGTGTTGGCAGACTTGTTCGAGATAGGAATTTGTGTGTCTAAAAATTGTAATGAAATAATGCATTTATTGACTTTCTTAAGGAGTTCTGGTGGGTGAAATCAATCTTTGAAGTCAAAAGTATTAACTGGGTGAATATTCTTGTTATGCAAGTGTTCTAAAACAGGTTTATTGTTATTGATAATCCCCATAAATCTTTCCCCGACAACTAAATTGTAGAGTTTGCTTAATGTTTTTTTTTAAATGGTACCTGGTTTTAATTCAATTAATTTTTCTGTTTTCAATTTAATGTTGCGATTATTTTGCTAATCTTTGAGTTCATGGTCTTAGACTATTTGAATCAATTTTTTCAGGCCATAAGTCACATTTTTATCAAAATTGAATTTCTGCTGTTAATCGATTCATCCTATGTAATCACGCATTCTATGAAGAAATCATTTTTATCCAATGGTTTGCACAGACATGGGGAGCAACCGAATATAGCGTTTAGCGAGAAATTCACAGACTTGGGGAGCAAATTGTTACAAGATACAGATAATTATTATTACACAGATAATACATACATACATACATACATACATACATACATACATACATACATACATACATACATGCATGCATGCATGCATGCATGCATACATACATACATACATACATACATACATACATACATACATACATACATACATACATACATACATACATACATACATACATACATACATACATACATACATACATACATACACACACGACCGCACGCACGCACGCACACATACATATTACTCTTCAGTTCCTAGATTCAAATCCCTGCAACGTTGGTTATATTTTCTGATACACTGTTAAAAATTTTGTGCTTGGTTTCACCATGATATTGGTTCCTTTCACCATGATATTGGTTCCTAGTAGCTGCAACGGCTGGATGGTGAAATGTTTAACCTTTTTTTCGGTGTTTGGTTGAACCATTTTTCAGGATTTGGAAACAAAAACCTGAGAAATGGTTCAACCGAATACCAAAAATATGGGGGAACGTTTCACCATTCAGCCGTTGCAGCTACTAGGAACCAATATCATGGTGAAACCAAGCACAAAATTTTTAACAGTGTAGGATATTATTTACATTAGCTATATTTATTCTCATTTGTAAAATGTAGTTATGCAGTTTCATATATATGTATATTTTTATTTTGCTAGGCCGTTGAAGGACTATTTAAATGTTGGCATGTGAGATGCGAGAGCTATCATACTTCCCCAGAATTGGCAGTCATTATGAATGTAAGAAAATATTTTTTTTATATAGTAGGTTTATAGCAGTATATAACTTTCACTTAAAGTAAACCGCAATTTAACCTCATAATTCATAAACTATAGAGAATAATCGGGTGACTTCTTTTTTCAGTTTTAGCTTCCACACTACGTTTATAACGTAAAAAGTGGAAGGCATTATAATCGTTTTCCGTTTGTCACCCACTTTCATAGCCCAAACTGCAAATGCTACAGGCAAGTGTGATACATCCAAAATCACAAAGCATAGAAATTAGAAGACATTGAAAATCTCAGGAAAAAAAATCGAATTCGTTGTACATTAATTATTTAAAAAAAACTGCACAATTTAATTCATTTTAAAAAAATAAAAAGCCCTTTATTTCTAGCATTAATCACAATTGTCATTCACAACAAACTCTTGAGAAACTTTATTTTTTTTAATGATAAATTAATAGAAATTAATTTTTGCGACATAAATCAGTTGGAAATGAAGTCAAATGTATTTCATAAAAGAGATTTTTTGATTGTGTTGATATGAAATGTTTTGCTTCTACTGAAAAGCGCGGAAGTATTATTTATTCTATTTATTCTTTGAATATAAATTAATTTAGAAAACGATAAGAAATGATTATTGAACTTTCGAAAGAAAATAAATGAAACTATCCAAATTTAGCGTGTAAATATTTAATATAGAATTAATACTGTGTTTGGTGCCTTTTTTCCTGTTTTACACAAATGTTGTGTGGACGCAGGGTAAGTGACAGATTCTGTTACAAACCTACTTATTTAATTTTTATTTAAAAAAACTATTTTTTTTATATTTTAAGTCATTTTCTAAGGCAACAATGTCTTGTTTAATGAAGTAATTTTTCTTAGTTATTATAATCTTCTTTTATTTATTAGTTAATTATATATATATATATTTTTTACTTTTTTATATTATCTCATCTTCTATCTCTATATTTTCTATATCTATCTATCTTCTATTTTATCTTCTATCTATCTTCTATTATTATTTTATCTATCTATCTATTATCTATATTATCTACTATATTATTATCAATACAATTGTCGAACAACAACTGGCCAGAGGCCCAGCAAGGTTGGTCCAAAGAATAAAATTCTAGTTTTTTACCAGTTTCCAATAACTATCGAGATTCTTTTTGAATTCTTCGACTCTCTTCGAAAAAACAACATAATCTGATAAAGCATTCCATTCATTGACAACTCTATTGTAAAAATAATGCTTTCTTACCTCCTTTCCGAAGCAAGATTTTTATTAATTTCAAACCATGTCCTCTGGTTCGTCCATTTAAGTTAAAAACTAAGCCTCCCATGTCTCCCTGCTTGATGAATTTGAAAAGCTGAATTATATCACCTCTTGTTCTTCTATTTTCCAGGGAATACATGCTTAAGGATCGTAATCTGTTATCATAATCAAATACCTGATAAACCCTTGATCATTTTTGTACCCCTATGTTGAACTTTTTCAAGCAAATCGATATCTTTTCTGAGGAAGGGGGACCAAAACTGAACAGCATATTCCAGATGTGGCCTTACCAATCCCTTGAGTGATTTTTCCGCGCACGAGGCCCTTTTAACCTGCCAATGTCCTTGTAAGATATATTTGTTATTTAATTGAAAAAAAATCCTGTACAATTATTGTGGTAAATATTTTTTAGCGTCAGAGTTGAATACTTCCTACTTTTTTTCAGTGTTCTTATTATAGAAATCATTAAAAAAAAATTATAAATGTTTATAAATAATAAATTTTTACTAATAAAAGTTTTTTTTTTTTTTACTTTTAATAGGACTCGTATCTAGCTCTTTGGCACCTATATCTAATCAAATTTATAGATCTCCTAGATGCAGTAAGTGGGAAAGTTATTATAAGCTATACCATGGATTTCACATGGAATTATTTTTTTAACTAAACCGTATTCCTTAATTAAAACCATAGCTTTTGATTCAATCTTTATATTAGAGCTTCATTTTTTTATACAAAATATATATCTATCACTAGTGTTCTGTACTACAACCCTTTTAAGATGCATAATACAAATAACGAGCAAAAAAATAATTTTAATACATAATTACAAAGTACTTTAAAATTAGCTTGCATAATCAAAAATATTTTAAAGATGGTTTTATATATAAAAAAGTTTTTGCTATATGTGACTTAGTTTTTAAAAAAATATGTACACTATGAATTACTAATGATTTTCTAATTTTAACTTTTTATTAGAAAAATGTTTATTTTGACCATGACTTTAGTTAATAACGATTTAAATTAAAAATCATTTTGCAGGTATTTTTTGTTTTAAGAAAGAAAGAGAAGCAAATAACGTTTCTGCACCTGTTCCACCATGCTGTTATATGCATTATCTGCTATACATACTTTACATCTTTAGACGTTGGTAATTTTCAACATTCGTTTTCGTAGTATATTAGAAATTTCTTCAAAAACTTATGGTAAAATAGATGGCAGTAGTCTATCTAATTAACCGTAAATATTAGGTTTAAGGGAAGTGTTTACCCTAACGGATTCTATTTACTTTTTGAAAATTTATATTTTGTACCTGGAAATACAATTTTTATAAAAAAATTCATTTTGAAGATACAAATTTAATTAATAAAATACGCAACTGAGATTGGATATATGTGTTTGTGCTCTTTGACCGTGATGGGAACAGAAAGTCAACGCATTAGTATCCCACAAGTAGCGTTGGTAGGTAGGTAGGTTGGTACATATATTTTCCGATTTATGTGCTTGACCAGAGACCCACTTATGAACCTTCGTCAAGTAAGACAGACACAGAGAGCGAAATTACACCCAGGGTGAAAGCGGGAATCGAACCCGCACCCGGTATAGTGCGCAGACAGTTAGGGCTGCGATCAAACCCATTAGGCCACCCGGGCCCCGCGAGTAGCGTTGGTGGGATTTTACTCCATCTAAACTAAAGCCAGATACCTCAACATTTGCACTGTTCATAATCATTGCCCTGAGGCCAGACTCTTCAGTAAAGCAACGTTTCCCATCGGAACTCCAAAGGTTAAGAAACGAGGGGGCTGGCTAGGAAGGGTGACCACTGTCATTGATGGAGAGGCTGAGTACACTGGGGCATACGTTCTCATTAAGGGTGTAGTAGCGTAACGGATCTCTATACAATTCCAATCAGGAAACATTGGCCCCTGTTTTTAAATAAAGTATACGACATGTTATCTCAAAAACTTACCAAAAAATACAGAAGAAAGTTATTTTGTCATTAAAATAATTAATAAGTATAATTTTTAAGATATTAATTAGTTATAATTCAAACAAAATTTTAGGAATTATTCACAAACTACAGATGGCAGCACTAACGGCATGTAAATATCTAAACAAAAACATTGTTTTAATTATAACTAATTAATATCTTTAAAATTATACTGATTAATTATTTTAATGGCAAAATAAATTTCTTCTGTATTTTTTGGTAAGTTTTCGTGAGTACATGTCGTATACTTCATTTAAAAACAGAGGCCAAAGTTTCCCCATTGGAATTGTATAGAGATCCGTTACGCTACTAGACCCTTAAATCTCCGGGGTCCAAAGTCACTCAAAACTACGAGACGTACGCGGCTGCGTTAAAGCTCATCTTGAAGGCTAGAAATAGGCAACCGAAAACGTTCAGTAACCAGTAACCATTACTCTCAGTAAACCAATAATTGTTCAGTTCTTAAATTATTAAACATCAAGATAGCAGATTGCCTAAAAAAAGAATTGCATATTTTCTTAAGGAGATTAAGTTATCAAAATAACGTTTCGAAAGTCAACTTTATGCTATGCAATTGCTAAAAATAATTTTTAACAATTACCTAGCTTTAATATTATTTTTTTTAAAAAATTGCTAATTCGTGTTTTTTTACATTTAGCTTACTACATCTTAGTCACAATTTCAATCAACTTTTTTATTCACATCATCATGTACCTTTACTACTTTCTCTCAGCGTTCGGCCCACATATGCAGAAGTACCTGTGGTGGAAGAAGTATCTCACCACACTACAGATGGTGAGTGAAGTTTATAGTAGTTTCTAGTTAGTGCTTGTTGCTGCAATAGTGGATAGGCTTCTAAGACCACATCAAAATCCTACACATATGTTCTTACATAACAGTCCATTTTACAAAGAAACGTTTAAGGGGGGCGATACATCGCACCGTACGCGGAAAAGAGACCTATCGCAAAAAAGACCATTCTTCAGGAGAGCCGTTTAAAGTTTTAGTAAAATTTTTAATTATCACAAAATCGTTCCAAATGAACCTAGATCAAAAATATTTGGCATGGATATCCGTTTTATGAGTATCAAAAGGTATGCATAGTCATTTTTCACTTTAAATTTGCTTTTGCTGAGATATTTTCAGATAGGTCTTTCTTTCGCGTACAAATTTGAACGATTTTGTTCGCGAAAGAAAGACCTATCTGAAAATATCTCAGCAAAGGCAAATTTAAAGTAAAAAGTGACTATGCATACCTTTTGATACTCATAAAACTGATATCCATGACAAATATTTTTGATCTAGGTTCATTTGGAACGATTTTGTGATAATTCAAATTTTTTTACCACAACTTTAAACGGCTCTTATGAAGGCCGGTCCTAAAAAGTTTGCTATTAAATTCATTCCAAATAATAAGGAAACATACTTATGAAGAATACTCATTTACTTAACGCATTTTTATAATCTAATAATATATTGATCAACAATAAGAATATATTTTTTAAAATTAAATTTAACAAAAAGCTTGTTTAACCAATTTAATGAAGTTTATGTAATAAGGTTTATCTCTTATCATGTAATTACGATATTATTTTAAAGTCATATTTATTTTTATAATTTTATATATTCAATGATTGACATCATAACAGTTTGTTTATATAAAAAAAATAGGTGTTATGAAACGAATCACTTTTACAAAATCAGGACTTACAAGATATAAGAAATGATATCCACATTTTTCTACAAAAACCTTTCAATCTAAATTTTTACTATGTATCATGTTTAAAATTAAAACAAAAATTAATTTTGAAGCATTATTAAAATTTTAAAATCATTTTAAAACTCATGGAAATAAAAAAAAAAGTTTTAAATTTTAAAAGTAAGTTGTAAGGATACTTCATACCTTAAGTAAACAGTTGAATTCACTGACTTTATATCGCAAACTGTCAAGTTGTAGCAATTGATTTTAGATTTATAGTAAAATACCGACGTTGAAAACGATTTAAAACTATTTATCGTTTGCTAAAATATTAATTTGAAAAAAATATATCTATACATATTGATATATCATTTTGCAATCTACACATATTACATGAATTACTTTATATATATATTGTACTAAATACCACAAAACAGAGCTTTTGAATGAGTATTTCAAATAAAGAAACAAAGAAAAAATAAATAAACGACTTCAACCTTTCTATTTAAGATTATTATTAAGATTCTTATTAAGAAGCAAAACGCATAACGAACAAACGCCAGGTGCGATAGGTCTTTCTTTCGCGCTCATTTCATCCGAAAACGAACGCGAAAGAAAGACCTATCTATTAATTGCAGCCGAACTAGGGCTCGGATCGCTATGCCGATTGCACCAATCGAAAGATATCAAAATTTTGCATCCTATAGTAGTGTTATCTGAAAAAGTCAATTTTGGCCGATAGGTCTCTTCCGCGTACGGTGCGTATGTAATCACCTGAATTTTGACCGTTTTTCAGAGACGTTATTAAAAGGGAAGAAAAATATGAATCGTTTTAAAATTCGGTATGTTTATACATTATACATTAAAATACAAAAATTAGATTTTTTTTGTTTTCGTTTTTTCAAAATGGCCGCCGTAGTAACCCATCTCCTGAGACCCTCGCGGAAAAAAGTATCAATCGGCGGGAATTCTAGCTACTCCAAAATTGATCTGAAATCAACATTTTGTATATGAAAATGTTCATAAAACTTACATCTTCTAGTTAAACCAATAAAAAATCAAAAAAGTTGAAAAATTGTAAATTGGCAAGCCTCAGAATAAAAAAGTTTGATTTTTTTAACCCTTTTTTCAAAGTTTTTTTGGGTAAAAAAACTGAAAGTTTTTAAATTTTTTTGGCAATTTTGAGGTTCAACTAGAAGATAATACTATAGAGAAGAAGTATACCAAATTTTATAAGGATCGATTGAGAACTTTTTGAGTTATCTTGCCCGCCAATTTTTAAAAAAAAAGTAGTTTTGAGATAAACGTGCTTAAAGTTTTGACAAAGCCCTCAAGTGCCGAGTTGAAGTGAAGCACTTAAATGAGTTTTTAATCAATAAATAATGCGAATTTTATTCTAAAAATTTGCAGACATATTTTTGAGATGTTATTTTAAGTATTTATGAAATAAAAAAGTGATTTTTACATGTATCGCCCCCCTTAATGCACTATAGAACCTTGGTTTAACTTTACTACAGCTTCAGATCAGAGAGTAACGTTGTACACACACAAAGAAAATTTTACTCCATAATATCGAAAACAGTTTCACGGAGTAACTTTACGCTGCATTTATGGAGTAACATTGCAACAAAAAATAGGCGTAAACAGTTGTATAACAATACTCCGTAAATTTTGTGTAACGTTACTAAGTGAAACCGGAAGGAGCTAAGCTTCCTCCGAATGTTGACTTCTAATGCAAAAAATGGTGTTTTCCCATTTGAAGAGTGTTGAAACAATGCAAAAATTGTATCGTAACCAAATTATATTGCATGGTTAGCACAACACAATTTTAAGGGGGAATGGGTGCGCTGGACCGGGGGTCTCCAAAGAAAAGTGCTTCAGTGTTAATCCTATGACGAAAAAAATATTTTCTCTGCCACATTGCTCCGGCTGTATTGAATATTTTTACAAGCGGATTTTTTTATGTGATAAATGTAGCTGACTTACAGGTTCCGACCTTCCCACTTTTTGAAATTGGTTCGAATACACAGGGTGGCCCAAAAGTAGCCTAACAGTTAATGTTATACCATTGGTAAGAACTTTGGGTTATTTAGAACAGGTATTTAACATAGTCGTGCTTAGTTTTGTTGGTTGGCTAAAATAAAGTCGTGTACTACAGCGTATCTTATCCAAAGAGTAGCAATTCGTGGACTTCGATTGGTTTATTAGACCTTACCGACCAGGCTATCCCGGCCCCGTTTATTTGTTTGATGTTCTAGAAATATGCAAATGTCACCAGAGGACGTAACTTCGAATCGCGTCACCTGCTATCCTATAAAAGGATTTGTGCTGGTGGAAAATTTATACTTTTGTTTATAGTGTAAACCATGGCTGGAAATTTGAGCGAGGAGGACCGAAGGTGGATCCTTAAGACCTACTGGAAGTACAAAAATGTAAAGACTGTGCGTACGATATGGGAAAGTGAGTTTAATTTACCTGCGCCTTCCCGTCATGCGATTTACAGCATCAGAGACAAGTTTGAAACCACGAGTTCCGTCGCCAATGCATCGAAGTCTGGAAGACCACGTACGACGTTGACACAAGAAAATGAGACGAATGTAGCCCTTACATTCGTAAACAGTCCAAAGAAGTCTACGCGACAAGCGTCTCGGGAGCTGATGATCCCGAGGGCATCATTACAACGCCTGATGCACCAGCTGAACCTTAAGCCGTACCGCCCAAGACTGTTACATGGCCTTCTTGAGGACGATCCTGACCGCAGATTACAGTTCTGTGAAATAGTGCGTGATCAACTGACTGATCCACCAGACCTGCTTTCAAAAATTGTGTGGACAGATGAAGCCTGCTTTAAATTGTCTGGCCACGTCAACAGACATAACTCTGTGTACTGGGCCGACGAAAACCCACATGTCAATTTGACTACGCATTTAAATCAGCCAGGCGTCACATTGTGGGGTGGCATGTCCTGCGATGGTGTCGTATGGGTCCTGTCTTTTTCGATGGAACCGTTGATGGCCCCAGGTATTTGGATATGTTGATACAGGGTGGCCCAGCGGGTAGTATTTGAAACAAATGAAAAAATAAAAACAAATAAGAGACATGAGAAGAATTTAATGCCGTTTATTGAATGGACATAATGGGCAATTTATGATAAAGAAGTTCGAAGCGCCCGCCATATTTAACAAGGACAGCAGTTAGGCGGTTTTTCGAATACAAAAATACTCCATACTCCTTATAAATACCTTCCTCCTTCCTCCATACTCCTTTTCTTTGACCAATTCTTTTTGTAGGAAACTTTTTTTAGCTTTTGTGAGAAGTTCCACAAAAAGAATTGGCCAAACAAAAGGAGTATGGCAGGAGTGTGGAGGAAGGAGGAAGGTATGGGTAAGGAGTATGGAGTATGGTTGGATTCGAGAACCACCTTACTGCTGTCCTTGTTAAAGATGGCGGGCACTTCGAACCTCTTTATCATAAATTGCCCAATATGTCCATTCAATAAACGTCATTAAATTCTTCTCATGTCTCTTATTTGTTTTATTTTTTCATTTGTTTCAAACACTACCCGCTGGGCCACCCTGTACAAGTTGTAGTACCACAACTGCAAGCACGGCCCGACTTTGCGTAGTTGTTTTTTCAACAGGACGGTGCCCCACCTCATTATTCTTTGGTGGTCCAACGATATAACTGGATCTGACCTTCCCGAATCATTGGATAGAGAGACGGGGGAGCATTGAGTTTCCACCACGTTCCCCGGACTTTACTTCCATGGATTTCTTTTTCTGGGAGTAGTAAAGGATAATTTTTACTCCAGAAAACCCGCCCCAGTACGCCAGTTGAAGAAATTCATCGATGATGCTTTTAAGGACATTCGTGACAACTTGAATTTGCGTCGTACTGTGTGTGAGAGTGTCGAGGGTATAGGTTGCAGGAATGCATCAATGTCGAAGGTAGACAATTTGAGCACCTTCGGGATTAAGAATGTAAATATATGTATGTAAATAAAAGCTGTCACTTTTGACTATGGTTCTTAATTACGATGCCTGTCGCCAATAACTCTCCTGTAGCTCTAGTACTACGATAATTCAACTAAACTAAATAATTTGACACAAAATATTCGAAGCATTTTCAAAAAGTGGGAAGATAGCCCACTCGGGTGAAAAGTGGGAAGAAGGCCCTCGTGTAGCTCTAGTGCGACCATATTCCAACTAAACTAAACTTAACTCATCAGACAAGTTAAGTATTTCAGACACGTCATTCAGTTACCATTATATCAGTCAGTTACCAATGTGTTCGAAAAGCTGGTATTTTTTCAGGGTTCAATATTTTTACCTAAAATTTGATCTGCTGATAGTTAATTTCTTGTACTTTAATATAGGCTTGACTTTTAAAAGTTACCTCTTTTATATTTAGAAGTAAATGAAATGGAATAACTTGAAGTGTCAATGGTAGGTTGCATTACAGATATGTCAGTCAGTTACTGCAACTTCAATAATTTTTCTAAAGATTTCTATAAGAGCTATCTAAAATTTTATACCATATTTGAGTTCAGTTGAAAATTTTCTTTCAAAATATACAAAACTTAATTTGTAAAACGTTTTATTTGCCCTGCTATTTCGTGAAACATTATAATTATGTCTTCCGAATGTCAGTCAGTTACCCGTGGAATGGCCCATCATGGTCTCTCCCGAATTTGTCATTTTACTATTAGATTATGCTTTTTTTTTTAGAATTTGTTGATTGTATTTGTGATACCGCTTCAAAAGTGCAGAGCCAGATTTGACCGTAGTTTCTTATTATGCTTATGGCGGAACTATAAAGCTATAGTGTACTCTCGCAAATTATATAGCAGACATAATAAGTTGAACTTTCACTGAAAAAAATTTCTTACCCTATACTGCATTTATACTAAAAAGAAAGAGCCGCGGTAGCTCAGTCGTGTGAAGCGTCGTGCTCGCATCGGAAGGGTTGCGGGTTCTGTCCTCGGCGGTGCTCGCAATTCTGATGGTTGCTGGGTCGGCGCTTGTATTCGACTAAAGACCGCCGTGTTGCTAATGGTGGCTGGGGCACGTTAAATATGTCGTGGTCACAAAGTCCTCCATGTTCCCATACCAAATTAATACCTCTGGGGGTACTAGATAAGGGGGTTATCGGCCTTTGATCTGGATCAAAATTCCGATATGTGAGTGAGAATGGATTTGTGAAAGGGACCTTCCTGTAAAACGGATGTGTCATGCTGCGAGCAAAAGTCGGACTTCCTCCCTTGTGGCGCTCAATAAAAAACGGAAGCCGCCCCTCTTCGCCTTAAAATCGGGTAGTTCTCTACTCCGGGCTCGGTTACCGAGTGGCATTAGAAACAACAATACTAAAAAGAGGATTTATACAAGTGATAGTGTGTGAACATAAGTGTTTTCAATATATTTTTTTTTCTTATTTTTTAGATCCAATTCGGAATCATCTTGGTGTACATGGCAGTAAGTTTTGTGAATGGGTGTCATAAAACAGGCCCGATGGAAATAACATTCTTTTGTTTCGTAGCAGCTCTATTAGTTTTATTTTCAAATTTTTATGAGAAATCTTTTGTAAATAAATGAATTATTAAAATAAAACTTGATTTTGAATTTATTTCTTTAACAGCCATTGATAAGAAAAATGAAGCACGTTGTTTATTTATTAATAAAAAGAAAAGTTGCGACAGGCACAAAGATAAATCGTTAAATTGCTGTTAATGATGGTAATTCAATACGAAAGCAGCCCCCAAAATCGTTCTCAAGATAATATTCATCAATTCAATTCAAATCATCAAAATTCATCAATTCAAAAATATTCCTAAATTCGATCAATAATAATCATCAATTTAATAAGAAGGGTTACTGCATGTGGCAACTCTTATAACTATAGCTTCTTTAGAACTATGCGGGGCCCGGATGGCCGAGTGGTTTGGACCATTACGCTAGCAGTCTGCGCGCTGTAACGGGTGCGGGTTCGATTCCCGCCTTCGCCCTGGGTGTACCTTCCTTTCTCTGTGACAGTAAAAAAATTCTTTCTGTGTCTGTCTTACTTGACGAAGGCTTCATAAGCGGGTCTCTGATCAAGCACACCAAGCCGGAATATATATGTACCTACCCCTACCCCCTTTAGAACTATGCCAACTGTCTCCAACCTGGAAAACAGAGAGAACAGACTGACTAACCAGAGTGACCCACATATATCCCAAGTCACGTGGGTTTACTTTAACCACTTTATTAAGCGGATTTTAAGGGGGTTTTTTCAGGCGATTTACCTTAATTTTCTTAGCTTTTTACTTTTGCATGTCTTAAATCAGAAATATTTGCTTCCATTGTTTGGATCTTTACATGATTCCCAAATTTTGCATAGTTGATAAATATAAGACTTGAAAAAGAAAAGGCTATGACATTTTTCCGGTAAGAATGTTTAGATTGACTTTTTATTATTTATATTATTCATATTTATTCTAGTTTAGTTGTGGTTTAATGCCAAAAAGAAAACTGAACTGTTTTATTCCGTAAATTGGTTTGCCAACTTTAATATTCTCAATAAATTTAAACTAAAACAAAGATAAATGTACTGTTGCCATCTGCTGGGAGTTATTAGATTTATGAATTAACCCTACTTTAAAACCCTACATTGCCATCTTCATTTTATTTGTATACTTCCTCCTAAAACTTTTTCAACCACCATAAACGAACATTTTTACACTTAAAAAAATTGGAACTCATCTGATTATAAAAACCAAATTTAATAGATTTTTTTACAGTTTTACAGTTTTTATGGTTTTAAAAATATGTAATTTTTTGGAGGGGGTGGGGAGGAGGCTTTTATAAAAAAAAACACTCGCATGTGCACACCAAATGCGGATAATCACCTAAAAGAGAAATTTTTACCCTACATTCATTTTTCTTATTAGAATGAATTAAATATTTGGAAGAGTAGGATTGACATGCTGAATATGTCAGTCCCTTCGTATGTCTATACCCTCTTCCCAAATCGGTTCTATCCGCCAGCTCTCAAAAATTCTTTTTATTTTTGTTATAAAGAAAATAATTCAGAAATCTTTTTAATTTTTAGCCATTTAAATCGATGAAAATGATTATTTATTTTGATTTGATGAAATAAAAACTTTCAACAGCTTTATGTAAAATATATACGTTGGTATGCTAGCAATATATAACAAATTACAAAAATAAAATAAAAATTAAGATTGTATATTTTTTTACGGTTTTCCATGTCGCCCAGACTGTCATGTTCAGGGTTCTAAATTCACAGTCGCTAGTCGCAAAATGCGACCAGTTTTTTTTTTTCGATTTTGCGATAACAAAATAAATTTAGTCGCACATATCAAGACTTCATTTTTTAAACAAAATCTTCAAAAATAACTTTTTTACAACTTTGTTTCCAAGATTCTCGCCAAAAATAATCTTAAAATCAAAAATCTTCACCGATCCTAAATTTTTTCAAATCATTTCTGTAATCATATAATCGCAAAAATTCGGCAGTCCTAAAATCGCTTGACATCAATTTACAAATTTCGAAATTACGCGAACTCCATAAAATCTCCAAATTGCGGCTATTGCAAAGTCCCCAAATTGTCAAATTGTGGTGATTGTCAAATATAGAAATTCTGAAAAAAAACTTTAAAAACTCAGACGACCGTAATATCTACAAACTTCGGCTGTAGTAAATTAAGATTTCTAAAATTTTGGAACTCTCTAGTTATCCTAAAATCGCGAAACTCTGGTGACTCTATAAACACGCTGGCGATCTTAAAGTCGTCCATTTGGGTGGGTAGGTAGGTAGGTTTGAATAATCATCGCACTAGAGCTACACGAGGGCTATTGGCGACGGGGGTCATAATTTAGAACCACAGTCAAGTGACGAGCCGACATCTCGTCCATTTGGGCACTGTATACTTCAAAAATAGTGGAGAAATTGTTCAAAAGCTTTTTTTTTCATAATTAAAAAAATGCTGTAATGTGCATTTGCTCCTATAGTTTTTGGAGTTAGTCGCATAGAGTAGAGTGCTCCTAAATTTCCTTATCCAATTTCGAACACTGGTCATATTCTCTTAAATAATATGCAAAAAATTGTCTTCCATTTCAGTAACAAAAAAAGCAGTATTTCTATTACTGAGACATGTTTGTCTTTGAAGATCATCTCGAGTGACCTCACGGAAATACGAAAACACTCATAAACCGAAAATCATTGCGATAATGGTTTTCCTGATGTAGGCGTTTATATGGATCGACAGTTAAAGTGCCAAAATAGTAGATTTTTGGAAATAACGGAAGTCTTTATAGTTGGTATTCAAAATACTAAAGGGTACGGACATTTTTCGACTTGGAGCCAAATCCAGACATGGTCCTTTAGGTTAACCGTAAGTGACATAAAAAAAATAGCAATTTTAGATTTTTATTTTTATTATAATTTAAATTTTCATGCATTAAACGTCCCTAATATTATGCATGTTTAAAGCTAAACTTACTGATTCTATCCTAAAGTTGTTGTTTTTTTAAATAATAACGCTTAGAGTAAATCAAGATTTTATATAACGCTTAGAGTAAATCAAGATTATATGATCTTTACCAGTCGAAAGTTTAAACATACTCGATTGCTGCCATTGCATTTTTTTCCTTTATAAAATTTAAAGAAATTGCTTATGAATTATTTCTAAAAGTTCAATACTTAAAATGCATGGTAATTTCAAAGTGTTTAAATAGTCTTTGTAGCATAATTTTTTCTTCTCTTGTAAAAAAACCTAGGATTTTGGAGTTACCGCATTGACAGTATCATTTTTTTTATTACTAGGGTATGTAAATAAAATAAATATTTAAAGAAATAACTTACCTTCTTCTTAAACTTTTCTGAAAGGAGTTCATTTTCGTCACATAGATACCTGAAAAATTTAATATGTAAATAAAACGATGTTATGCATATATACGAAACACTTTTTACTTAAAATTTTGAAGCTGAGCGAAATACATTTCATCACTTGAAATATTTTTAAAAATTCTTACTTGTAAAACGTAATTTTTGAGTTGAAATGCATTTGTATTAGTTTAAAAAACATAAATTAGATAATATAAAACACAATCATATAATATAAAGAGTTGTTACAAATTGATTTTAACAGTCCAGATAACTTCAAAAGCAAATATAATTCCGATCAATGTAGATGTCAGCATTATTTTTACCTTTGCTTTGTAAGTACTAGAGGAAGTATAGCGACAACTTCTTCCTTTTCCAACATCGCGTTTCCGTTAAAATTGTTGCATTATTTAAATATTTACTTTAATAATTAATTATTAGTTTAATATGCTTGAGGAAAGGCAAAGGCAGTATTTAAAAAATAAATGGAACATTTTTATTTGGAACTCATTTACTACTGCACTTAGCTGATATAATCAGTGATGTTAAAAATGAAAAACAGACCAAAAACTACACAAGTTGTCTCATTCTTTATTGCAAAAAAATACTCATGACCATAAAAACTGCATTTCGTTTAGCAATAGTTATTTATGAAACTATTGTATAAAGTAAGGCTTTTTTTAAACGAGTTGAATAAATTCACGAGTTTAAAAAAGGCTATTTTCAACGTGTTGTCATACACTATTTTTTATAAACATGCAAAAAAAGTATTTATTAAATTGGCATATATTGATTGGCTTATTAATTATTTTATTATCACGTTCAAATGATGTGAAAGGAGTTGATGCCGCAGAATAAAATATCACGCTCAAATAAAGAATTTTAAACCAATCAGATGCTCTTATTTACTTCGTCGCACTAGTGCGTAAAAGTAACTTTGAAACACGATTTAGTTAAAATCATCACTTTTGCCACGATTATTGATTTGAAAAAGTTAGTTTTTTTGTACGATTTTATAAAAAAATTTAAAACATGAGAAACATGTTAAATAAATGAACATTTTGCACGTGAACAATTTCGGTAAATCTATCGCACGCTATTACTGAAATAAAGATATTTATGAACTAACAACTAAAGATATACAAGTACTGAAATGAAGATATTTATATTTTATTTTTGGTGTAGTTTGTATAATTGGTTAGTTGTGTATATTGGCTCGTCTTTCTAATCGTTATTCAGACACACAATCTCCGACGTTAAATAACAGTTTTTAGTTAAATATGCTTTGATGTTACATAACTTAAAAATATTGTCTTATTATAATTCTTTTAAGTTAGATTCTCAAATAAAACTTTATACTTATTAAAAATTTTACTATAACAAAATTACAAAATAATAAATAAAACCAACCATAAATTCAACCACAACCAACACCAGAATATTATTATAACGCTTCGTTTTGGGCATTACTGAAAAAAATTATACAAATTTTAAAGCATTGTATGTGTTTCAGTTATTTCACACAGATACATAGTTTATGAAAATTAATTTCAAAAGTACCAGTTATTTTTATATGGTAATATTTAAAGCAAAATTTAAAATCGTAACAGTTTAATCCACTTTAATTCGTAGTTATTAATATTTTACATTCGCCCTTTTCACCCATAGATTATTTCTTAAATGTTAGTAACTTTTGAATTTTTTTTTTAAATACAAAAGATCTTCCGTGTGCCACAAAGTATACCACTGCCGTAAGAGCATCAAATGAAACCACAAAAAAATGTTAAATCAGAACAATGGAGAGTAAAGCATAAAAACTGAATACACAAATAATAAATTTATAAAATTACTTAAGAATGTTGAAAGTTTTATAAACAAATTTGAAACTTTTGAATTTGTTCCCGAATTTTGTCATCCGTTTTTTTTAAGCATTTGCGTCGCCAAAATTTTAGCAATTATATTTTGTATAATATATTGTAATGCAAATCATTCTTACATTTTTAGATGTTCAAAAATTGATTTTAACTATTTTTAACAAATAATGTTTTGAAACAAGTTATTGTTATAATTTATTCAAAAGTTATGATTTCATTTTTTTCTTTAAATAAGATTTTTTCCTCTGTTTTTTACCATTTCATTCTGAATGCATAACGAATCTATTTCGCCAATTTTAGATTTTTAGAATAAACAATAAAAAGTTGGGACTGAAAGGTTCAACAAAAGTACTCAAAGTGCTCCCTTAATTGTTTTGAGCAGTGTATAGAAACATTAAGATACGCTTTCACTTACTGTATGATGACCCGGCGCCCACCATCACGCCTTGACCTTGAGCTTTGAAAGCGGTAATTCGAGCCCCGAGAACCTCTTATCCTTATTTGGAGCAGCATTTCTCTTTTAAAGAACCCTGAATGCTTTTTTATACAGCGGTGTCGTATCATCATAACAGTGTAAACCAATACTCGAATAAATATTAGACGCAGAAGATGCGGTGAGGTAATCAGACTCCGTGGTATAAAATAAACATATTTATATGGGTTGTAATGTATCTGCATGCGAAGGATTAGGAAGAGGATTGTAAAACTATAAACATAAGAAGCATAAACTACGGTAAGGTAAAAAGACTCAGTGGTATAAAATAAACATATTTATATGGGTTTCAATGTGTATGAGAAGGATTAGTAATAAGACTGTAAAACTATAAACATAAGAAGCATAAACTACGGTAAGGAAAAAGACTCCGTGGTATAAAATAAACATATTTATATGAGTTGTAATGTATCTGTATGAGAAGGATTAGTAATAGGACTGTAAAACTATAAATATAAGAAGCATAAACTACGGGAAGGTAAAAAGACTCCGTGGTATAAAATAAACATATTTATATGAGTTGTAATGTATCTGTATGAGAAGGATTAGTTATAGGACTGTAAAACTATAAATATAAGAAGCATAAACTACGGGAAGGTAAAAATACTCCGTGGTATAAAATAAACATATTTATATGAGTTGTAATGTATCTGTATGAGAAGGATTAGTAATAGGACTGTAAAACTATAAATATAAGAAGCATAAACTACGGGAAGGTAAAAAGACTCCGTGTTATAAAATAAACATAGTTATATGAGTTGTAATGTATCTGTATGAGAAGGATTAGTAATAGGACTCTAAAACTATAAACATAAGAAGCATAAACTACGGTACGGTAAAAAGACTCCGTGGTATAAAATAAACATATTTATATAGGCTTTAATGTATCTGTATGAGAAGGATTAGTTATAGGACTGTAAAACTATAAATATAAGAAGCATAAACTACAGGAAGGTGAAAAGACTCCGTGGTATAAAATAAACATATTTATATAGGCTTTAATGTATCTGTATGAGAAAGATGAGTAATATGACTAATATTATATGATTGGTAGCGTAAAAACGATTTCGTAACGTTCCAATAACTTGCTCCTATATTTATAAAAATTAATAGTATAAAATAGTACACGGTCTCATCATTACATTTAGAACAGATTCAACAGCAACTCTAAAAAAACTGAACTAGTCAGAATTACAATTATTGTTTGAACAAATTGCCTAATGACCAAAATCGTAATGAAAGGTAATTTTTTTTAATAAAATATGGATTTGTAACAGTATACTGTCACTTGAAATCGCTTTTATACATATATACTAAGTTCAAACACCTCAATTAATCTCCAAAACCGTATTTAATTGTAAGTAATGCATCAACAAAATGAATTGGCATTTTATTTGGTTTCAAGACCAAAAAAAAGTTTGTATTTTCAGAGGATTTAAATTTAATTCAAAAATTTAGTTTGGATTGCATGTTTTAAATATTTTAGATTTAATAATTTATTAGAAAATTTTCGTTCACATAAAAGTTACATTAAAATATATTTTTAATAATTTTCCTACACCCATATTTTACTTTTTTTTAAAAAAAACTCATTCTGCAAACAAGTAACTTTTAGAAAAAATTCCTTGATAACTGAAAGAGTATAATATTATTAATTTTTAAATATTAAAAACATTTTTTTTGTCCAAATTATTAATTGAAATTTGGAATAAAAATTCACTAGTATTGGTTATTACCTATATTTCAACCTATCGCATACTGTAAAAGTTAAAATAAATGGGCCACGACGCAAAGCCACTGTATAATTACCTTCCCATTTTCTACGTTATACAATATACACCGTTGTGGAAGCTAAACATTTTCAAAACAAAGGATGCGTGACTCTACACGACTTTCAATTTCCACTCAATAAATTAATACATTAAAAGGTTATTAAATACACTATAAGGTTATTTGAATAACTTAATAAAGGGCAATTCCATAAAAATGTCAACTTTGATAAAATTGTAATTTTTTGCAATTTTTACACATTAAGTTTAAAAATATATTCCAAGTTTTCAAATTATGGTTTAAGAAAGCAGGACAATAAAGGACATGTATTCACATTTCCCGAAAAAGAAGATCTATGACTAGTGGACAACAAAGATTTGTTGGCTCTGCAAATTTAGCCAGCATTTCAACTAGTTGGAAGTCGTCCTCGATACGTGTTTGAAAACCTTTCACATGTGAATAAATGTATATAATGTAATATTTGATATCCTATGAGTATTCTAGATAATAAAAAAAATATTACATTTATTACTTTACACACTTTTAATTTAATATATGTTTATGAAACTTTTAGTCATTCCGAAACGGTCATTCCGTCACGACAAATGACAGTTAATTATTTAAACCATGTTACAGGTAGGTTGCTCTAAATTCTAATTTTGCATAGCTTATATATATTATATTTAAGATATGCATTAGTTTAAAAACTCCATGTATTGATAATTCACAGAAATTTCCATTTTTAAGTACCAGGATGCAGTCGTGGTTGTAAAAATATCATTCCGTCACACAAAAAGAAGTTAGTCAAAAATGAAATAATAAAGTACTTTTTAAAAATGTTCAACTCTTTTTTTATTATATTTTAGTCATTAACAGTAATACATAAACTGAAAAAACAATTTTCCTTTGAAAATAGCTTTGTGGTAATTGTTTTACTTCAATTCTACAATTCAAAATGTCATTCCGTCACGCATGGAATTGCCCTAAACCTAAAAATTTTGGTTGGTTGGTTGGTTGGTTGGTTGGTTGGTTGGTTGGTAGACACATATATTCAGGTTTGTGTGCTTGTTCAGCGACCCGCTTATAAACCTTCGTCAAGTAAGACAGACACAACAGACAACACACACACACATAAGTGGATCCATCTAATTTTTAGAGACAGAGGCCAACTAGAGGATCCCCAGAATTGGCTTGTCACCCCCAGAGGTATTGATTTGGAATGGGAACTTAGAGGACTTTCGGACCCAACAGATTTAACGAGCACGTACTCCGCATATACTCGGTAGGTCTTCAGTGGTACCGGGACTCGATCGCAGGACCTTCCGATCCCGAGACCGAGACGCTGACCACTAGGCTCACTACGGCCCTTAAAAATTTTGATGACAGCTACCATTTGAGCATGCGAAATTTTCTCGAAAACCCTTGTTGTAACGTCCTACATGTACTGGGAACTCTTATACTACATTAAAAAGCTGTATCTCTTTTCTTTTTACAGCATACCTTTAAAACCAAACAGTTCTATGACCGCTACCCTTTGCACATCGGCTTTGGAGTCCGACATATGACGGGAACTCGTACACTAAATTTGAAGTTCTAGCTCCATTAGTTCGAGCTGTAGACTAGTTCCAGACATACAGACCAACGTTCAAAAATCATTTTGAAAAAAAAAAGAAGTAGGTTTGTAACAGAATCTGTCACTTAACCCGCTTCCACACAACAGTTGTGTTTAACAGGTAAAAAGGCGACAAACACAGCATTGATATTCCATATTAAACATTTACATGCTAAATTTGGCTAGTTTCATTTATTTTATTTCGAAAATTCAATAATTATTACTTATCGTTTGCAAAAATTAATTTATATTTCAAAGAATAAATATGTAATATTCCTCGCTTTTAAATAGAATTAAAACATTTTATATCAACGTACAAAGAATCTCGTAGTGAAATATATTTGACGTCATTTCAAATTGACCGATGTCGCAAAAATAAATTTATTTTAATTTATTGTCTAAAAGAATTAAATTTTCTCGAGCGATTGTTACGAATGGCAATGGAGATTAAATTCTAATAAAAATGGCTTCCTATGCTTTTTAAATGAGCATTAAATTTTGCAGTTTTTTAAATAATTGAAGTACTTCGAATTCGAATTCTTTTCTGAACTTTCAATGTATTCTAATTTCGATGCGCTAAATTTTTTGACATATCACACTTGTCCGTAGCATTGATAGTTTGGGCTATGAAAGTGGGTGACGGACAGACAGACGGACTGAACGATTATAATACCTTCCACTTTTTACGTTATAAACGAAGTGTGGAAGCTAAAAGCGCCATCAACAAATTATAGCAAACACAAAATCTCCATACCGGATTTCGACCCATTCGCTATACTTTCATTACCTTATATTTCATATTCATTAATTGAAAGTAAAGAGTTCGAATAACGTGTATTCTTCCCGCTAAGAGAAAAACTTGAACTTGACCGAGTAGCCGAGTCAGTGAGACCGTATATGGACAAGCATACGGGGGAGAACAACTCTTCAATTTGGGACAGGAAAACACTTTCTTCGAGTTTTTGTTTTCTTTACAGGTAACTTTAATAACCGAGTGTCATTATAACGACAAATTCGTAGCTATAGGATTTTGAAATAGTATTATTTAGCAAATCATTTCATTTGCTGAATCATGGTAGAAGAAATCTGCTGAATCATAGTATATAGAAAATCCGTATCTTGAAATATCATGCACACTTTTTGAGTTTTTTTAATGCTTAATTATAATTCTAGAAAAGATCATTGTTTATGAAAGTATGTATTTGTCTAAAAAGATTTAAATAAATTGAAATTTGATTTTTAAAAATATTGTTTAGTACAAATCACTTTTTAAAAAAAGCTAAATAATAAAAATAATTAATGTGCTTTATAGTATAAACATTTAGATTTGCATAAATATTTAGATAAACATTAAATATTTGTCCAGGATACTTTCAATTTAGTGAGTTTTCAATATATTTATAGTACTATTTTCAGTGTTATATTCAGTTTTGCAATCAAATTTTAAAATTTTTGGTTCAATTGGAAAACTGTATTAATTGACTTAAAATTTTCAGAACATTCTTTTTAAAATTTTAAAGTACATATAATGTAAATAGTACATGATTTAAAAGGAAATATTTGAAAACAATCTCATTTTCTTCTGAGTGCTAGACCCCGGGCTTTTCTTATTTTTTTGTACTAGTCTTTCTAGCAATAAACAAATTTCAAAATTATTTACATGCATAATAATTTTTTAATGATATTCTACTTATTTCAATAAGAAAAGATTTTGGGAGAAATGGATCATATCTTAAAAAATAAACCTAATTCTGACATCCTAAAAAATATAGGATCTAAAAAAGAAATTATTTTAAAATTTAGACAGAAAAACATACATACATATTTACCATTCCCAGACCGATCGAAAAGAATAACCGGAAAACAACTAGGTTCCTAACAGTAATCATCAACAATCATTTCTACACTAGATTTATACACATTAGAATAAAAAAATAGCTAAACACAGCATCCAGCTATAATTTAAACTTCTAAAAGCCAAAATCAACTATTTTCCTTAATATTCTTTCACAAATAACTAAATATTATTTATCGTCTGCTCGATTTATTTGTAGTTCGAAGAATAATTAAATATTTATTAATAACAAAAATAATGAAACTACTCCAAACTGCATTAAAAAATAAATCTAAATTAAAACTGAGCAGAATTGTATCCAAAAAATATGCCTTGCCGCTTTCTTGGTAAACAATTAATGAACAATCAAAGAATCACATTGTGCTACATTTTATGACATAATTCCAAAATGATTCATGAAAAAATTATTTTGCTTTTCAAATATTTTTAAATAAAGTTTCTCATGCCATTGTTGATTTGGCAACAGTGATTTAAATGACTCAAAATTGAATTTCAATGCTAATTCAATGGGAAATTCGCCGACAGATAGTAGATTTATGTCCGTCCGGACGTACAGACAGGCGGACAAAAAGTATGAAAGTTGAATCTCTGAGGTCATAGCTTTCTAACAAAAAAAGAATTTTTAAGATCCGAATGATAGAACCGATTTTAGAATGGGGGTTAGGACTGACAGACGGACATCGATCGCATGTCAATACCTACTTTTTCGTTTTTTTAATTCTTTCGAATTAAAAAAGAAAGAAAAGTAGGCTAAAAATAGACGAATACAAAAAGAGAATAAACGAAAGGACATCGTTAATGAATTGCTTGTTTAATTGATAAAATGAAATAAAAATATCACCTTTAATCAATTTATAAAACTAAGTATATGATTATTCTAATGTCAGTTGAATAGGATAATTATGGGTTTGAAATTATTCATATTCAAATCACGTATTTGTGAAGGAGTAGGTAGGAAGTGTATCTTCTGTTACCTACACCTTTTTTTAAGGTGAAATGAAGAAATCATTTAGGTTAAACAAGCAGCAAACATTATTCATATGCATTTATTCGGGGCCCCGATTTAACCCAGGTGAACTACGTTAGCAACTAGTTGAAAAACGAATTTCCATATTTTTAGCTTTCACACTACGTTTATAACGTAAAAAGTGGAAGGTATTATAATCATGCAGTCCGTCTGTCTGTCACCCACTTTCATAGCCCAAACTACAAATGCTACGGACACGTGTGATACGTCAAAAAAAATTCAGCGCATCGAAATTAGAATACATTGAAAATTTCAGAAAAGAATTCGATGTACTTCAATTATTTAAAAAACTGCAAAATTGAATGCTCATTTAAAAAGCATAGAAAGCCATTTTTATTAGAATTAAATCACTATTGCCATTTGCAACAATCGCTCGAGAAACTTTAATTCTTTTAGACAAAAAATTCAAATAAATTTATTTTTGCGACATCGATCAGTTTGAAATGACGTCAAATATATTTCACTACGAGATTCTTTGTATGTTGATATGAAATATATTCATTCCATTTAAAATATTTTCATTCCATTCACATGGAACTAGCCACATTTAGCATGAAAATGTTTAATATAGAATTAATGCTGTGTTTGGCATCCTCTTTACCTGTTAAACACAACTGTTGTGTGGAAGCTGGTTAAGTGACAGATTCTGTTACAAACCTACTTGTTTTAAGTTTTAAATAGTTTCTAAACACGAAATATTGTCAAAATTATTAGATTCAGGGATGGACAAAATTATTGACACAGTTTGCAATTTTTACATTTTTTCGCATTTTTCCTAAACTACTACAAAATATGTAAAAGGCTTTGGGCGACTTGTAACATGACTTACTTCACACATTTTTGCGTAAAAATATAGTCTCTAATACGATTCTATGGTACAGAGAATAGATCTAAAGATGAAAAACGTTTTGGGGCACCTTGATCTTAGAAGGTCAAGATTATTTTTAAGAGAAATATTAACTTCTGTTAAAGAACTAACATTATGAGATATGAGCATTTAAATTAAATAATAATCCGTTCTTGCAGTTAATGCGGTTCATGAAATCTTTTTTTTTATTATTATTAAAATAAACAAAACATTTTAAGCTTTTGACAAATTTATTTTTAAAAAAATCAGGATTTTATACTAAACAATTTTTTGCAATTTTTATATGAGTGAAAATCTATAAATTTATAGAACATGCAAGCAATTTTGGGGAGTCATTTTTCGCGATTTTAAATCTTCTCCTTCGAGATGCAGAAAAAAAGAGGGGGCATCCACAAAATAAGCAAATGGAAAGGAGTTAAGGCCAAACTGTCCTTATGTTAATACAAATATGCATGATTTTTGTCAATTTATAGCATGACAGTAGTGAATTTATAATAGACGCAATAACCTGACTTTTAAAATATATGGTTACAATTTTATATTTTTTGCACAGAAAATAATATTAAAATATTACAAATTTAAATTTATAACAATGTTACCTAAGAATTAAAAACACTAAAGGTGGTCGTATACCTTAAAAACACGAAATTCGGTCATATTTTACATTTTTCTGTTTTTGGATTATTTAAAAGCGCAATTCATTGGCTTCATAAATCAGCCTAAAAAATTCTAGAGTTAATAGAAAAAAAAGTTATCACGGATTTAGTTAGCATTGACCTTACAAGTGCTAGTTTAAATACTTTAAATATATACATATTAATTGCCAATAAAACATTAATATGGTCTGGATAGTATATTTGTGTGTTTATCGATGTATTAAAAGAGTTAAATATATAAAATTAGAAGTTAAATAATTGTTTTCTTAAAATTACCACCTTTATTACATTTTGCTGGCTATCTCAAAATGAGATTGTTATGTTTTACTTTATCGCAAAACACATTGTCTAAAAAATATAGCTTCAAAATGTTTTTAACAAAATTTACTCAAAATAAAATGAAGGTTTTGGACCTTGGTCAAAGTCATAATCTTGTAATCGTTTGATTTTGTCTGCATTTGAAATCGAAATACAGTAATTTTTAACAGCTGAACCTGATTTTTTTAAAACTTTAAATGCTAATGAAGCATGTAAATTTTATGGCACATATAACATATCTAAGAGTGGTTAATGACCTAACACACTTATTTGTTTCTAGTTTCCAATTTACAGAATTCAAATTTCTCGGTAATTTTTTTAGATATCGTTTTTTGTTCAAATGCCGTTTTTAAGCAAATTTTTTATTAAAATCCTTCGAAATATCATAAATAAAAATTCATAATAAATTTTAAATTTTTGTCCAGTTTACAACTTTCAACTTAAAAGGATATCATAAAAGCCATAAGAAGTCTATTTTATCAATTCAATCGAGGCCTTCAAAGGTATGCGGCTACTTTAAGAAATAATCAATAGAAAATTGAATATAGTAGGATGAACATGGTATTTAAACAGAATTGTATTATTTTTTATCTGTTTAAAAAAAATAATAATATATAATAGGTATAAAAATTCTGAACTATAAGTTTAAAATAACTTAAAACAAACTCGCTAAACTATTCGACAAAAAATTGTTGATTTTAATAATAAAATGTTGTTTTTTATTAATAATTAAAATTATAATATCGGAAACTTCATAATATAAAATATTCAACATAATCGATAAAATGTATCATCAAACTTCATTTATAATCAAAAACAGTCATAATAGGTTTCTTTAATTCTTTGTAATGACTGGTAGTTAACCCTATTACAACTCTAATATAAGTCCCCTTTTAAATTCCCCGCATAAAATTTGTTTGCCAATGATTTTCAAATGCAAATGCGAATTTAAATTGCAAATTAAATGACTGATAAGAAGTAAAAATAAACATACACGATAGTATACTCGAATAACTCAGCATGTTAATGACTGAACGGAAATCACAGATCTCTGTGGGTTATTTGGTTATAATAAAGCCGACCAAAAAATAAGAACTGAAAGACGACTCTAACAAGATGGATAACAAGATCTATTTGTATGCAAATTGAAGAAGAAAAGCCCTCAATTTTGCCATCGAAAAAATAATGCTATTTTGAAATGTTCTGAAGTAAAATGGTTTAAACATTGAGCTAGAAGAAACGTGGAGTGAGGTGTGTGATTCACTGAACAGGGCAGCAAACGAGCCGGTTCAATAACGAAACGCGGAGGAATACACGGCACTGCAGCATAAACGAACCGGGCAGAAAACCTAGAAACTTGCCTATTTCGCTATTGGGTTCGTCTTCGCTGGTTCTTAGTTAGTGATCCACATGGTTATTTCTTTAAAAAGTTGGAATTTAAAGTTAAAGAAAGTTAATTTATTTCGAACTAAAAATGTTAAAATACATTTAGGAGCCCAAGTCAATATGATAGAGGGGTCTCATACAAGCATATTGCACACAAGTGTAGGGAAAATAGTCCTTTTCTGCCCTGTTCGCTGAAAAGGGTGTGAGTGGGTTTTCGGCTCGCTGACACCTCACTCCAGTTTCCCTTCTAGCTCCATGGGTTTAAATAATTCGGTCATATTTTTAAAAATAATATATAATTTAGCTTGAAATATTATTTTATAAGCGAACGTGCTAATATTTTTAATGACTAGGAAATGATTGAAATTTTACTTATATCCTATAAGTGGTTATGTTAGTTTGAATTATCGTCGCACTAGAGCTACTCGAGGGCTATTGGCCTATACGTGTACGCTTTTTCAGAGGGTGATCATAAAAAGGACTAAAATCAACAAATTAAACGAATTTTTAATTGGCTTTACTATAAAACACTAACTTGAATATTAAATTACTTGAGTACAAAAGAAATGCCTTTATACAATACTTTTATATACTTTTATTTGTAAGACCAAAAAAACTACATAGAGGGACAGTAAACTGTTCTCATCGTGCAGAAAAAATTACATCTTTGGTTGAATAAAAATATATAGAGGAAAAAAATTTCAAAGTAAATAAAAATACTGTAGAATAGTTTAAATTGAACTCAGTCGATTAAAAAATTAATCAACACTTATTAATAAGTTCAATGTCTATTGAATTATGAATTTGAAGTTATTAATTAACGTATTATGGAAATGAAACCACATTAATTATCAAATTTAAACGGTATTAGAAATGCAATTGTTTATTATGTACCCTCCCCCCTTTTCTGACTTCAGTCCACTCTGACAAGCAACTGCTCGAAAGTTTTAACTTGTTTTCACTCCATAAATTTTAAATAATTGATCCACTTGTTAGTTAAAAAATATTTTTTTCATAGGCATCCACTTATATTCCTGTAGTAATGGTTTTCAAAAACTCTTCAATACCTTAAACTTAGTTTAATGTTATAATTTATGTTTAAAAAAATGTAGTTATTGGAAAAACTGAGCGAAACTGATCTAGCCCTCTGAGGGATACAGAGGTATAAACCCGCCACCTGACTATCAGGTTGACTCTCGATACACAAAATTTTTTTTTAATTTATGAATTCAAGAATTTTGTTGAATTTTAAAATTTAAAGAATGGAAGGGACTTTTAAAACCATTTACTATACAGAAAAATAATTTTTAAGAAGTTAAATTTTCAGTTAAAATTTTTAATTTAAATCCCATGCAGGGAAAACAAGTTTACACTTTAGCCAATTTGCTTATCCTTCAGAGGGCTAGATGGAGTTATACGGATACCCTCAGGAAGGGTATAACTGCAAAACTCGCGTTCTCAAAAGCATAGCTGATATATAGTGTCCGACCCGTTCATCGGCGACTTTTGACGAAAATAAATTCAATTGGACAAAGTCGCCAATGAACCAATTGATGTTTACAAATGGTAAGAAATGAAGATATGAAGGAATATTTTCAGCATAAATAAGGAATTTGTACCTTTTCCAACCATACAAGAGGATGAATGTCTGTTTTATTTTCTGATGTTAAGATGGCTTAATGGCCGATTGAATTTTGCTATTGGCGGCTTTTGGCGACGTTGAAAATTTAACGTAGGATAGCTATGAACGGGCTGAATCTGACAGGATCTTATGTGTTAGTTAAACTTTAGAGAATGTGAGGTATACAACTAGACCCTTAAAATGGTCTCAAATGGTCATTCATTCAAACAAACAAAATAGAAAAAAAGGAAATAAATATATGTTTTAAAAAAATAATCTGAACATAAACCTTACCTGGTGAATCCTTAGAAATGCTACGCTCCATCCCTTACTCCCGTTTGTAATCTTTTGCCGGACTTCTTTTGAGGTGCACCGCAGAAACGGGTCAGTCCGTGACGTCACATTCCTGCCTCTTCATCCACACACCTGTGAAAGGTGACGAATCAGCGAGATGAAAACGATAAACAAAACACGCGGTAGAAGAAACCTCCAATGCTATGCCGTGCAGAATTAAAGCTTTCATAGCGGCTAAAGGTGGCTCAACTAAATATTGACTTTTACTAACATTAATTTCACTTTTATTTAAAACTTAATAAACTTATGCTTTTCTAAATTAATGCTGATTTATTTATGTGAAATAAATCGATAATTGATTGGATAATATAAAAATAACAAACAATTCAATTTAAAATAATAAAACGGTACAATATCACCCGGTAATTATATTTTACATGAAATCTTGCAGTGCGTCTAATAATTTGTCCAGGGACTGTATGAATTTTTGTAATTATCGTTGCTATTTGTTTCTTTAAAATACGTCTTTCCATGTTTACTCCTGCTATATAATGTATTGATTGTGACGAACTGACGTTTTGCGGACAACATACATTTGATTTCTTTATTTTACTGATGGCTAAATGCAATAAAGGGTTTATGCGGTTGTCATTGTCGCCTTGCAATCGATCAAAATCGAAAAGTAACATTTTATTCGAGAATTTTAGCGAATATATTATTGATCAAAGATAGTCATAGATTCATAAAACGTTATTTTTAATTCAAAAGTAATTATAATAAAGAAGATGGAGTCATTTAAAGTAAAATTTTACGGAATGGAAAGGAAAACAGTATTTCAGAATTAAATATTTTTGCCCTTTTTAAAGATCTTCAGATGTATTTGTTGGTTGAAAAATATACATACAAATATTGACATTGAAGTGGTTTTAACAAATTTTATATTTATACGATTTTTATATTTGAGAATATCTTCAAAGTGACTTACGAAAAATCGCCCAAGGACCCACACCCCACTTAGCCACTTGATATATAATGTACGGTCAATGGACAAATTATTAGACGCACTGTATTTTTTTTTTAGTAATTTTATGTTTCTTAAGAGTTTTTATGCAATAATGGTATATTTAAACTACAATATTATTGATTTTTATTTAAAAGAATTGTTGTAGACTACATATTTGTATTTATTTTTAACATATGGCAACACTGTTTTGACAAAGTGATACATGAACGTAAACAAGTACAAACCTGTATCAGCTCCTAGAAAAGATTATTTATGTGTTGAATCATCATCCTCAAATGCAGGAGACAGTCTTGCATTGATAGCATGCCGCGCAGCGTTAAAGCTTTGATAGAGGCTAAAGGTGGCTCAACTAAATATTGACTTTTACTAACATTAATTTCACTTTTCGTTAAAACTTAATAAACTTACGCTTTTCTAAATTAATACTGTTTTATTTATATAAAATAAATCGGTAATTGATCGGATAATATAAAAATAAAAAACAAATCAATTTAAAATAATAAAACGGTACAATATCACCCGGTAATTAATATTTTACATGAAATCTTGCAGTGCGTCTAATAATTTGTCTAGGGACTGTACCTAAACTATTTTAATTCAGAATACTTTTTTTTTGTTGCAAATTTCTACAATTCCATTTTTAGCGAATTTTTAATCAACGCGGTGCAGTGAATTGCATGGCTAGATTTCAAAAGGTTTTACAATGCAGAGTTTCCTAAAACATAATATTTAACTCTTAATTTCAATAATACGACCTGTACTAACAATTTAAAACTCATCTCGGCAACTTGACGAGTTGTTACAAGAAGTACAATGTTAAAATGTAAGTCATTATTTTTATAAGGGTTCAAAAAGGGTTCAAAATTTATAAACAATCCCTTAAAAATTAAAAAAATAATTTAAAAAAATTGTGTCATACAATAATAACATTTCATTTTTTTAAATTTCTTTAAGCATGCCGGCATATTTTTAGAAAAATAACGCATTTCAATCAAAAACTCTCTAAATAACTTTTTAAGATTTTAGACCATAAATTTAAAAAATAGTTTGAATAGCTTTTATTTCCACAAAACATATTTTGTACAAATTTTATAACATATAATAAACGATAATAAATGATTAAAATTTTATTGGGAAAAGGAGAATAAGAATAACTTTTTTCAAATACGCCCAAAGTTAATTTTGTTCTATAATTTTTTATCATAAATTTTAACAATATTTTGAATATGACATTTATGTTCATGATACATTCTATATGATGTCTTAACTATATATACTAAAAAATAATAAGTGATTCGAATAAATTTGGGAAATATAAATAATTTTTTATAACAAAAACGAGACGTCTCAATTTTTGTGATTTTTTAGTTATAAATTCAAAAGAAATGGGTCTGAAATGTATTCTTTAAAATGATAAGTGATATTTAAAAAATTTGGTGAAAATAATTTATTTTATCGAAACGCTAACTTATTATTTTTTATTTTTTTATCATAAATTTAAAAATAATTTTAAATATGGTATTTATTTTCATGAAATATATTCTACATGATATCTGAAACATATTCTAAAATAAAACAAGTGATTTGGATTAAATTTGATGGATATACAGATTTTTGTCTATAGTATAACTTCCATAACGTCTTTACTTTCGCCTTTTAAAATTTGTTCAGTTCTTAAATGCAGTCTTTTTGAGTGGTTTTGGAACGATCTAGAATGTTTTAGAACAGACATTTGTATGTATTTGATATGTGTGCATACCAAGTTATTATATTATGTTGTGAGTGACTTACCATACTTTAGTGTAGGGGAACTAGGGATATTTGACCCATAAGGATACATGACCCAATGCCTTTTTCTCAGCATTGGTAAAGTTTTATGAGTTGGAAGTGGCATCACTTTTTTCCTTTCAGTAAGCTGACCACATGGTAAAAAAAACCCAACTTAATCATTGCGTAACGTGTTTAGTTATACTAAGAAATACGTTTTCATACACAGAAAGTAAATTTTTGGTGCCGTAAGATTTTTCGGTCTACTTTTTTTGGTTTAAAGGAAAGATTTTTTCAATTAGTTACTTGTTTTGTTCATGCTATTAGCTACAATTACATGCATAATAGTGCCAATGTAATTATTCACAAATTTCTTTGTTTTGAGGTTAATCAAAAAAAGTGCAACTAGGGATACTTGACCCAAACCAATTAGGGATACGTGACCCAAGTAAACAACACAAGAGAAGACAAAAGTAGACCAAGTAATTTTTTTTTTAAATCACGGGAGTCCCAAAAGTAAATGACTGGGTTCTTAACTGAATACCAGGTTTGTTGGGAAGGTACAAGAGAATTTTTTTTAACGAGCTTACAATTCAGTATGCAGAAAGGATCGATGGAAAATGTTTTAAATGGCCTGTAATGGATAATACATCCCAAGTTGATATTGATCAAATAGAAGCGATTCTTTAACCACCTGTGTTTTCTCTGCTAAATAAAAGAATCCCCAGTTTTGTATTTAAACCCCAGTTTAATACAAAAAACTGGGGATAAATACAAATTTTGTATTTATCCCCAGTTTAGATTTTACGTTTAAATTTGATAAGTTCGTTAATATAAGCATAATTAATGTGATAAAAATAAGAAGTAATAATTTTGTCTTAAAAAACCATAAAATCTATTTAAACTTTATAATATGATGTTAGTTTTGTTATTAGGTAAAAGTATTTTGATAATTGTAAGTCTTACTACCAAATTTTTGGGTTGGGTCACGTATCCCTAATGGGTGGATCATGTATCCCTATGCATTGGGATACATGACCCAAAACTAAAGATTTTAATAATATATATTTTACTACTATTGCAGTGTTAGTACTTCATAAAAATACTAATATATATATTGTGTTATACTTTATGAAGTATAAATTGACTGCATTTGCATATCCATAAATGATGTTTATTAAAAACTACAAGTTGGGTCATGTGTCCCTGGTTCCCCCTACACCATTTTAATCTAATATACATGATCTTCACATTTGTATGTAGTTTTTAAGGTATCTCTTCTGATTAATATTTACTTATGCGAATGATTATTTCGATTAGCATTAGGTTTTATGTAGTTCCTGCAAGATATATTTGAAAGATTTCATTTTTATTACACATCACATTGGAGTAATGTGCATCAAATTGAATAATTCGGTCTGCTTCTCCCTAAACGGCGATTTCATTGGTTGTTTGGTTTTCTTTGGGTTTTTTGACAAAGTGTCGAAACAGCTCATTGGTTTAAAAAAAAGATCACGCTATCCGAACTGCGTTGCCATTGGTTGTTTTGTTTTTGTGGCAAAGTGTTGAAACAAGCCCATTAAGTAATCATCAACTTCCAACAAGGCACTTTCATTACAGTTCATCATGCAGTCGATGGTCAATCATTCAGCATCCTAATATTAATAAATTGAAACACATCAGCTCATAGGTTTTTTTAGTTCATAGAGTTAAAGGAGTTTCCTTATCAGCAATAATATTGATGGCGCGACGCGCTGGCAAATATAAGGGAGTTATTGGTGTGTGTGTGTGTTTATTCTTGATCATTAAATGTTTATTCTTATGCATTCATACAGTCCTCTGTCTCGCTGCTAGAAGGTACTTGCATGCGTCCGAACCTTTTAAATGTAACTTTAATCTGATCTTTGGCAATGAATCTTTGATAATAATGTTTGTTAAAAATAACCGACAAATTCGTAAGCATTCTTTCACTACGAGGGGGGAGGGGGGAACCTAACAAGCCCCAAAAATATTCGGATTCAGCTATTATTTCTGAGATTAAAATACCAAATTTATCATTACCTACTTTTCCCGATGTGTTTGAGGAGTGGATAACCTTTTTTGAACTTTTCAAAGCGTCGGTTTCTTGCATCCCAATTTATCGAGAGCACAAAAACTCCAATATTCAAAGAAGCCCATACTATCAAAAGCACAAAGGAGCACTCAATTTCTGCCAATAATTGACAGAAATTTTAAAATTCTGTAGAATCTCTTAACTGATATATTCTTTAATAATACACTAGGTAAAGGCGAAGCTTTTATAAAATTGTCTGATCAATTGTTCTGTTGTCGTTTGGAATTTGTAAAATCCAATAACGTTTGTTTCAATTGCTTGACTTAATTTCACGCTGATAAATAATGGAAAAGTAAATTCAGTTTCAAGAACGTGTAAAAATCCCACCTTTACCCTTCTTCATTTGGAAAGTTCTTTTTCCAGACACAAGTTCAGACTACGAGAGTTCAGATACTTGAGGAGTTTCAATTTATGCTCCCATGTTTTCACCTGTGTCCTTTTCTGGGGAGAGTGCTTCAAATGAAGCTTTGAAAATTCTGAAGCAACTTCGCATAAAATGTTAATCCAGGGGTGACTTTCTTCTCGGCCGTTGCCAAATGTTTATATGTGCGTACAAATCTATTTTATTAATTATTCAATATTTGTAATCATAAATATCCTAGTCTAGAAAAATCCAAAATTATAAGTTTATATATACAAAATTATAGCAATCCAAAATTATAAGTTTTAAACATTTTAGAAACCAGCCAATATTGTATGAATATTTGTGGTAACGTATTTGCCACATGGACTGAAAACCAGTAAAACCTGGTTTATTCGTGAAGTTTGAACCATTTTTGTGCAATTAAACTGGTAGACGTTGAAAATATACCGTTTGAGCAGCAATAATGTTTATTACCTTTACCTCCAATAATTACCAACGGATTGACTGGCGAAGTATATACCGGTATACAGAAGTCTTTTCTTGTCTTTCTTTACAGAACGTCTGCTTTATTGTTTAGTTTGGCTAATAGATGGCAGCACCAAAACTATAGTTCGTCATGTTCTTATAGTAGTTAATGATTGATTACATCACTGAATGCAAAATTAAAGTAGGGAAAGACAGCGCTACTCTTTAGTCAACTTATCACAGCCATTTCAGTAAGTACTATATTAATAAAAGGAAAATTACCTAGACAGCTACTTTTGTAATTGGTTCGCAAAGTATTTGTTCGATGCATAATATGTTTTGCTAAAAAATGTTTTCTACGGTTATTTGGGAATAGTGAGACACCGAACGCATTGAACAACCTTCTTTCGTCCTGAATTTGAAATTACGAGGCACCCCATTCTGGACACTGTAGTATAGTGGAATAGATTTTAATTAATTTATGAGACTGATAATTTCAATTTTTGGAAGAAGCATAGTTGTTGGTTGTACATATAGTTTCAGGCTTTGTGCTTGTCACAAAGACCCGCTTATAAAGCGTCGTCAAGAAGGACGACACGACATACACAACATATATGACAGATGCTGCCATCTATCGCCACCTCACAACTTAGACATGTCCCTGAAGGGAGGGAAATAGTCTCCAGGACCTGTACCCTGGAAAACTGCGCAATGACCGCCCACAGGACTTTCGGACCCAACAGATTTAACGAGCACGTACTCCGCATATACTCGACAAACACAAACATCCATGCCTTACCGGGATTCGAACCCAGAGGCTACAAGGCTAGCTCTCTAACCGTTGCGCCGCCGGGTCGGCTTGGAAGGAGCATAGAATTCAAACTTTCTACTTGTCTATAGTTCACTTATGTAGTATAGTTCACTTCCGTACTCGCTGCTTCTTTCATAATAAGTGTTGAAAAATGGACGTAACCCCTTTTTTACATTTCACAGATTTATATCAAGATTTGTTGCTACTGATTGAACAAGACAAAAAAAAATAGAGAAAAAACGCCTTTATAAACGCAATTTATTTTTTGAATATGCAGTCTTTCTATAATAAATAAAATCTTTAATGTCTGGATTAAAGAAATTTAGATTTCATATATGTTATTGTTGAGTAATTTGTTAGATTTTTAGATTTACGTATGTTAGATCACACCGATTTCCGACTTTTAGTAGTTTAATTTTAGACCTGAACTGAACCTATTATTGTATGTAGCCCAAGAACCAGCTAGAGCCGAATTGTCAAGGAGCTGGTCCAGCTATTCTGAGTTCCCCTTTTATCGTGAGAGGAATTGGAAAATATCGATGTTTGCATTAATTCCGTCATATGCACAATGTCCTTTTTTTTATATACATACTTGTAAAAGGGATTTGTTTATTTCAAAGTTTCATGGATCGGTAAAGTGTTATAGGCATCTTTCTTTTTTTTTAACTAAGTTAATCGTTTATTTAAGATTTTATTAGTTGATTAAAATTTATGAAAAATTATAATTTATGTTTTTTTTTAACATTGGGCTTCTGCTTACACCTCGTCTAGAAGCCGGAATGTTTTTTAAATAGTCAATCATAGTTCGAATTTTTGAAATCAAGAGTTAAATAGGACAATTTCGGGAGCTGCATGTTGGTTTTGGAAAAAATGTTAGAAAAAATAGATTTGCTGGTATTTAGAGCAAAAACAATGTATTATTTTGAATTGTTTTCTTGCTTCCCTGTAAAATCTTTCTTTAAGTGATTCCAAACCCATTATTATAATTTCTTTTGAATTAAAAATACCGCCTTATGAAAGTGTGACTATCCTATATATAGATCAATAATATATTCAATAAACTTTTTTTAATAAAATGTCATTTTTAATTTTGTCCATTGCACGCCGCACTGTGTGCCGTCCGGATCCAGCCTTCTGAGACCGGAAAAGGATTAAATGAATTGCATCTGCATAGGTTTTTAAGGCAAATTTTAATAAATCAAATTTTATTTACATCAGTAAATGTCATACATCATTTTACTACATATACTTCTCCCAGGCCATAGCAATTTCTATATTCTTTGTTCTCTCTGCGAACTTCTCATTCAACCTTCTGTTTTGTTCTTCGGAAAAATGGTTCCTCCAATCCCCTACAATTCCCTTGCGAACAAAATCACAAGATTTGGGTTTTTCTGACACATTCTCGGCGTCTTTGTTTCCTTCCTTTTTACTGAAAAAGGACTTCAATCCTTCGGATAGTTCGGATTCTCTTCCATCTACGGTTTTTACGGTAGTCTTAGATGCCAGCACGTCCATGCTTTTGTTGATGGTGACCTTCATTTCCTTGAAACTGCTGTACTTCAAAACGTTCTCCAGCTTCTGCTGATCTTGCCGAAGAGGTTCGGCGAATTTCGCGTCGTCGACAAAAGACGCCATTTTTAAAATGGCTGCTTCTGGGTCTTCCTTCATTTCTTCGTAGGTGACGAACAAAACGTTTGGTCGATTTCTGAAATAAAATTTTAGGAAATTCATTAATGAAAATGTATAAGTACACAGCAAGTACTTCATGCTCTTCCATTTCTATTATTCTATTTTCAGTTCCAGATAATACAAAGTTTAAACACATTAGCACATATCATAAGCCACTCAGCTCAGTTACGAATAACGTGGGAGAAAACACAATAATGGACGTTTAGCACGATACCTTGGTCAATCGATAGCGATTTATTATTTTTTTCCTGCTGCACTGTGTACGCACTGAAGGATTGTACAAAATATATGGTGTCGAAATTAAAATCAAACGAGAGCGCTTAAAATATTGAAAACAATCATTATTCCACAAAAGTTTTTTAAACTGATGTATTTTTACTATTAACCAATTACATTGCTTGAAAAAATGTGGCGCTTAAATTACAAAATTTACGGGACAAATCGGAGGATCATAAAATTCAATGTAAAGATGGACGGCTTTTGCGAAAGCGATAGGAACGAGATCTGTTCGGAACATGAAAAGTAGTGCCGGCCGTGTTCGATTAGGTTTTGCACTTTTCCTTTGGAAAAGCCAACAATCCGAATAAGACGGTTAGTGTGACGTCACGAAGAGCTTCTGTGGCCTTGAAGTTGAGTAGGCCTCAGGCCAGTGCTTAACGAGCTTTATCAGAAGCCTGAATTTACTTCACTAAGCTACACCCACATACCTCTGCTCATACCATCCTTCGAGATGGTCGAAGAAATCTCCACTGCCGATGCGGCCCGTTATAAAGTACTCGAAGTATTCGTCGAAGGTCCCAGTGAAGCCCATCATGTTTTTCAAAAGGTAGTAGGAGGAGACAGCCGCGTCTTTGGGGTTCCTGGTGACGTAGATGTACTTGGCCTTGTCGGACCAAGGCATCAGGTAGAAGGGCAAATGGGTTCTCCAAGCGAATGGCCGTGGCAGGGTTTTACCGACTTCAATACCTGTTGAGTTTAGTTTGTATTAACAAGAATATAAATACTCTGTAATTTAACAAAATTTTTATTTTATTTTTCCAAATGTTAATTACAAATAAGAATACACAATGTTCTGAAAGAAACACCGTGACAGTACGTCGCGTTTGGGTTTGGGCCTATAGAATCGATTTGTACCTCGGTGCCAGTATGTTATGCGCAGTAGCTCGAAAAACTTGACAGCCCTGCTTCAATTTCTCTCAACTGATGGACCTCTCTACACCTCCTTCCTACCTCTATGCTCCATCCCGGGGCCACTTTATTTAATTTAGGCACTGAAATTCAAACAAATCTCACCTTCTCGTCCGAGAGACGGTCCAGACTGCATGACGTTGTAGTGGGGTTCAAAATTCTCGCCATGGCGTAGAATAAGTGCAAGAGTGTGGAGAGCCCAGGTGGTGCCACACTTGGGGAAAGAGCACAGGAAGATGTCGTCATCACTCGGCTTGTAATCGATGCTGGCTCGGGTATCTTCGACCGGGAAGATTTTCCACACCGGAAATCCATCGACGAGATAGCATTCCGGCAAATAATCGGATCCTTCCGAAATGTTTGATTCGTCTGTATTAAACACAAACAATCTATTACCATAACAAACGAGAAATTATTACACTTAAAATGTCTGTAAAATAACCTAACATTTTGAAATTATTATTTACATACATCGCATTGTTGTAATATTAGTTTTTCAGCAAAATTAGGCTATTATGGCGCAACGCAAGTGTCCAGTCCCCATCAGGATACAACGTCGGTTGAACACATAAGAAAGAGCTATATCCAATCGTACCCAACAGAAGCGAACGTTTTTGCTTTTCTAACTGAGATTTAAATTACAGTCCCTGGACAAATTATTCGACGCACTGCAAGATTTCATGTAAAATATTAATTACCGGGAGATATTGTACCGTTTTATATTATTTTAAATTGGGTTGTTTTTTTTATTTTTATATTATCCAATCAATTACCGATTTATTTGACATAAATAAAACAGCATTAATTTAGAAAAGCATATGTTTATTAAGTTTTAAAGAAAAGTGAAATTAATGTTAGTAAATGTCAATATTTAGTTGAGCCACCTTTAGCAGCTATCAAAGCTTTAATTCTGCGCGGCATACTATCAATGCAAGACTGTACTGTCTCCTGCATTTGAGGATGATGATTCCACACATAAATAAAAAATTAATTAAAAATTAAATAATTATTAATTAATAATAATTATTATTTAAATTATTGTATTTATTAATTGTTCCATTAATAAATACAAATATGTAGTCTACAACAATTCTTTTAAATAAAAATCAATAATATTGTAGTTTAAATATACCATTATTGCATAAAAACTCTTAAGAAACATAAAAATTACTAAAAAAAATACAGTGCGTCTAATAATTTGTCCAGGGACTGTATTGATTAGTAAGAATTTTACATAATAGTTCATTTAGAGCCCCCCCCCCTCCATGAATTTATGCTAGAAAAAATCCCTCAAAAATCATAAGGGTGCCCGAGTACACTTGGACAGACGTGCTCGTAAGGCCCTGGATTAAGAACACAAAATCAGCCACTGAGCTGTTCGAAGTGCCCACTTTGTTATTGGCCCTACTTGTCACGTGACCGCTAAGTCATAAATAACGTTGACCTCGACGTTCGAAAAACTTGAATCTGTTGTGGTTTTGATTAGAGCGTCCAAAACGTGCGAAATGATCGTTGCACGTATCTACCTATTCGGAAGAGATAACATTGGCCTTTGCTTACTTGCATGATCTAGATGAAAATGCATCACTACAGTTAACAAACAACCCATGCGAAGATAAACGCTAATATCGAGGAGCAGGGCGCTTTCTAACGCCTTGACGTGCGTTTTCAGTCCTTACCAACCAGGACTTTAAATCTGTTGAGTCTCAAGTCCTGACGACGTCAGCGTACGATGTCGCTCGAAGTGCCGTTATGCGCCCGCTCAGAGTTGTGTTTCAGCTACTCACGGAAGGCTAGTAGAATGAATAATTTGAAATATCTTACCTCTGTGCTCCTGAGCCATAGAATACCTGATAGTAACACTGTAATTATAAAATTACAGCTACCTTCAATACCGAACGCCCACTTTTGTGACAAAAAAAAGCCTTTTGAAAGCGTAAGTGTAAGAAATTATCAGCAATTCTGATAACATTTCAGTACAATGTAATGTAAATCTGAGCGATACTCAAAAGATACTGAATGAATTTTATCTGATTAAAAGTACTTTCAATTATCTTTCTTTTTTTTAGTGCCGGGTGATCCAAAACTAATGATACCCGATAATACTACATAGCATTAGCCGGTTAAGTACAGCTGAGCAACAACAAAAAAATACCACCAGTGATTATTTCGGCCATTATTCATTCTAAAAGAATCTGACCTTTTTGTTTTTGTTGATCCCCAACATTCTGAGATGATTTCATGTCACGAAATTTGCATAGGGAGACGTCTTCATATTAAAAATGATGCAACTTTTTACGGAGTACGGACAGACAGACGGACATCGACAGCAGGTCAATACCTACTTTTTCATTTTTTTTTTAATTCTTTCGAATTAAAAAAAAAAGAATAGTAGGCTAAAAAAAATAGCCCCTTATGCAAATTTGTGTCATTCAATCAACTCAGAATGTTGTGGATAAACAAAAACAAAAAGATCCTTTTCTCTAGGATGAATAAAAGCTGAAATAATTACGCGTGGTAACTTTTTTTTAGCCCACTTAAAATCTTGTCTCATAATTACGCCGTAAAATTTAAATAACAAAAAATTAAATTAAACAGAAACTGTCAAAAGTTAAAATATTTTCATTTATTCTATAGTCGTCGCAAAAATAATGGAACCATAGAGATAGTAAATCCGTGCGCTCTCGCACACTTTCTAGAGCAGACACGAGAGGTAAAAAGCTAACACATTTCTAAAGCCATGTTGAGGTCCGCTCGGGGAGTTGAAAGTAATAAAACAGTACTAAAATTGCGTTTCATATCAGAATGCAGTGAATGCCCCCCCCCCCCCCCATGAGTCTCAAACTTATACTAGATAAAAACGTTTTTCCCAAAAATTAACTGTTTGAAAATATTCAAAACTTCTTTTAAATGCTGTTATTTTTTTACAAAAAGTAAACATTCAAAACCCAATATCTCCAACATTGACTTAAGCCACTTTTACTACACTCAAACATCAACACACCGGACTTAGGTAGCTTCGCAAAACATATAAGCAAAAGTGGCTTAAGTCCAAGTTGGGGATATTGGGTTTTGAACGTTTGCTCCTCATTTCAATCAATCTAGTTTTTTTTAGTAAAAACGTAATTTGAGGGTTCAAGATGTTGATAATCTGAACTTTGGTGCTTTGCTTCAGGGAGCCGAAGTCCTGATTATTGTCAGTGGTTCTCCTTGCTATGGGAAACCGACTGAAATACAACTTATTTCAATTATTTCGTTTTAATTTCTGATTATAACGGTGAATTAGAGACTGATACGTTGAACATCAAACTATTATTGACTTATTTGAACAATATATATGCTCTTCAAAGCCCGGATTTAACGCTTCCTGAGTCTACTCAGCACAAATTTTTCAAATTATATGTATATAATCAAACATCACTAATGTAAAAATTATCTGTAATAATTAATCATAACAGATTGATCAAAGATATGTATTTAAAGTATAACAAAAGTACCAATTTGGAGATCTGTGACTCAAAAATGCAACTATATTCAAGGTGATATAACATTAAACTCAAGCACTCAATTAGTATCTAGAACGTATCTTTCTTATATTCTCGTCAACAAATATTGTTAATTTACTTATTCGATTGCTAGTAATTTTTCAATTACTAATATCCATTAAATTTTATTGAATCTAATCATGTAGTAGTAAAGTTTCTTATATTTAAATTTATACGTATTAAATTGGAGTAGGAATTAAAAATGTTGAACAATTGAGAACTAACAGTTTAAAAAAAAATCCATTTATGAATAATTAAAAATGATGATCTTGAAGCATAGCTTTTGCATAGGTATCCGAAATAGTAAATAAAAATAGCAGTAAATAGCAATTTAGACCCTAGCAACATTAGACCCTGGAGAACGACCTGACACCCTCAAAAAAGCTGTGTCATTCTTCAAGACAGCATTGCACTCACATCACCCACTCTTTGCTCCAGGCTCTCTGCGGGGGTCCAATCAAGTCGACATCTCTTTTTTCTGCCCCTATTTTCAGACTAGGGTAAAAGAAAGATGTGGGAGAATTTTCGCTACCCTCTTTGAAAGCCGACGATTGGGATCGTATAATGCTTTTACTGCCTTAGAGGAGGGGTACACTACAAAGGAGGAGGTCTAGACACAGACAGCCAGCCATGTAGATTGCAGAGTCATGGTCATTGTCGAATTTTTTTAGGCAATAAAAAGTACACTACACGCGGGCTGTAAACGGGTTTCTCTTTGCTCCTGTTTGTCTGAAGATGTTTAGTACTACAAGCCCCCAATGGATGTTACACACGATCTCAAGTTTTGTGGTTTGCGGGATACTTATATTACTAACTTTTAAAAAAAACTTTTTACACACTGTTTTAATGAAAAGACATATATATTAGAAATTGTTTTCTAATTTACTTATATACACTAATATAAGTATTCATGACATTTGTAATGTTTCTACCGGAATTAAACATTTGTTGATAGTTGAAAATAAGGTAAGGAAATATTTTTATACTATATATCTAAACGATTTTACTTTGCGCTGAATAGTAGACTTATTATTTCAAATATTTCTAGAAATGAAGGAAGTTTGGACGCCCAAGTGTTTTTTTATAAAGAAACTTTTAAAAATCCTCCCCATGAATACACGATTTTTTTTAATTAATATTTTCCTTTTCTACAATTTCAATTCTATTCGCACTTTGTACATGCAAAAACAATATTTCCTACTCTTCGACCAATTTTATAGGTAAAAAATATATCGGAATTTCTGATTGAATGGGGATGTCCTTATGGCTAGCTGGTCGTTGAAATATTGCATAATGTGTTGAAATATATATTTAATAAAAGAAAAAAAAGTCCTCGCCTCAAAATAGGTTCCCAATGACAATTTTGCTAGAGATTACGACTTCTTTTATATTGTAATTATTGAGAGAATCAATTATTGATTCGTGTCTTTAATATCAAATTTAGTAGTAGTTTTTTTAAATAAATTTAGTTTGCAATTTTTAGGACACAAGGATAAGCATATTTCTGTTTTCAAATAAAGTAATGATTTAAAATGTTCTTAAAAAATTAAATTTGAGAAATCCCTTTAAGATTAGATTAAAGAACCTAAAAATTAAAAGACAATTTTTTTGCCAACAATTTTATGTCCATGCGCAAATAGATTTTTTTTGTTGTTGTTATTAGTCTATAGTTGTTTAAAGAAAATTTTTTTGTTTAAGAAATTAAGATTTTAATTTTTAATTAATTTTTTAGAATTATCAAATATTGTGAGATTTGACTTTTTGAAAGAGTCAATAGAGTAAAAACTAATTTCGAAAGAATTAATTTTTTGTTGTTGTTAATTTGTCTAGTAGTTATCACATATACTTGATCATGTTTTCTTTAATATTTAGTTTAACAATTTGCTGATGCCTTAAATATGAAAAGAATATCCGCTAAGATTTAAACTAAAATGGGACTTATTAATCAAATTTATAGCAAAACTTAAAATCAAATACTTTTTGTTTGGTAAAGCTGTAATGTTAAAAGAAAGATTTTTCTTGCCTCAAAACTATGCCATTTCCTCATTTGGTCTTTTTAATTATGCTGTTTTTTGGGTGTAGAAGATGCTAAAGCTAATGTTTTATTTCTATTCTACACAAAAATATAGTTAATTATTGAATATGAATAGTTTTACTACTACCTAACGAAATTAATTTTCTCACGTGTGATTATTCAATGAAATACATTAAACACCACCTATTAAATAACTTTAAATTAATTCAATTAATTTTTATTATTACCTTTACTTTATTATTATTAAAATAAATTATTTCACATTATTTAATAAATATTTAATTTACAATAAGTAATAAAAACTAATTTGTACGATGTAATTAATTATACATGATTTAATTAAGTAATTACCTAATTATTGAAAATAATTAGTATGTATTAGTAGCAGTTGCAGTTAATTAAAGTATTCACTAATTAGTTAACATACAAATATAAATCATGCCCCCCCGCGGTTTGGCCAACGTGTTAGCCCACCCCCCCCCCCTCCCCCCATGTTGAAGTTCTAGATCCGCCACTGTCAGAATGTATGACTAGTAGCTTTTTAAAATGTTTTTTAGACGCTAATAGTACTTTTGTGATTACTAAACCAGGATAATGGATAAACCATTTTTGGATAGTTCAATTTCTATATTCAACGAAAAATATATATAACTCGATTTTTCTCAATAAGCAATTATGAATAGCCCGCATTTTAACTCTAGCATTGTTTTTTTAATGTGTGAAAGTTATTAAGTATAGTAAAAATCGTACTTAGTCTTTAAATGATTAATTAAATATTAGTTAATTCTAAAGTTTTTTATTAATTAATAATTTTAAAATATCGCAAAATTGTTCTTTTCAAATGAAAAATACGCATTAAAATACAATGTTATTACTTAATTTAATTATGTTGAAAAATGTAATTACTAATACTTAATTTTGGGTCATTTATAAGCGTTTATTGAGAAAAATTGAGTTTGATAGTTAAAAAGAAATGTTTCGCTGGAAAAAATAGATCTACCGAAAAAATGACCCTAGTTTATGAATCTAAAACTCCGCTATTTCTTTTATTCATTTAAAAAAAATAACATTAAAAAATTAACACTTTATTTTTAAATAATAGAGAGTTTAAATGTTTTTGTTAAGCAGAACACTTTTCGAAACAATTTACTGTTTTGCGTCAACAAACAAGGGTCAAAATTAATTTAAATCATCAGACATAAAATTAAATACTAGAAAGATGCTCACCCAAAATTGGCTGCAGATAAAGCAGCAGCTCTCGAAATCTAAACTCTCCGAACTTGAAATCTGAATGAATGCTGTCTTATTATCTCTAAAGATTAAGTAATACCCAATATGGCCTATACAACAAAAAATGTTATTGTTGTTGCACCTAAGCACTGAATGTTAGTCAAGTTTTACTATATATTTAAACTGCTTCTTTAAAACCTATTATAAATACCCAACAAAAATGTAGGCAAGTATGTTAATTGTTTTTCATGATCTTTTGAAAATGTTACCATTGATGCTACATTCTATAATTGTTTATGCATTACATTATGAGTTATTTTCTTAATATGTCAAGTCCATGGAGTGGCAATTTTCGCAGTTATCAATTAATTTGTTCTTTTGCGGATCTAATTTTAAAAAACTGTTTTGAACCGCTATCAAGTAAACAGTACTTAATATTTTTAATTAGTTTAAATAAATTTTCTGATTCTTATAAAGAAACATTTAACTAATAATGATATTTTAGTTAAGGATTTGCGGCGGTTACCACACGCGCAACCTCAATATATCATCCGCACGCTAGAGGGCGCAGATTTATCACTGCGTTCCTACCACTGTTCTGAATAACAACTCTAAATGGCAACTTAACTTTATTTTATGATTTATATATTTTAATGGCATTTAAAAAAAAACTATGAATGACAACTTGGATAGTAAAACAACAATCATAGTAAAACAAAAAGAAAAATTGCTAATATTGCTCCTTTTTTGTTTTCTTGTTTAATTTAAAAATATAAACATTCACATTTAAAAGTATGAAAATGTATACAAGTTTTAAATTAAAATTAAAATATATATATTTTTTTACTTTGTCTCAAATGGACACATCCCACCGCAGCTAGTAATTTTTAAAGAATAAAGGTATGGTTATACAGAGCCAATGATGCGTGCCAATAATTTTTTCTTCCAACATTGGCTGATCCTCCAATCCCCATGCCACTTCATGGTCCCGAAATCAAGGAAGGATAGGACATTGATCAGCCAATTTACAGCGTCCTTAGGTACTTCATAAGAATTTGGACCCATATTGTATTACATTTCCTTGTCCAAGGACTAACTAGCCATTTGCTAATGCCTTCTAAATAAGGGGGTGTGTAATCGGAACTGTCTAGTTCTGGGTCTTTTGTTGTTTGTCCAGGTAGCTGCTAGTCCTGTGATTGGTCAAGATAGTGTCGCAGTTTAGCGTGTTACGAAGTACCGTTAGGAAAAGTTCTGTAAAATGTAGGAGACTAATAATGCCAAAGTTGTGGCATATAATAATCTCATCTTTCTGAATAAAACTTTTAATCTTATTTATACTTTCCAACTACTAATTAATTATTTAATTATTTAAGTAAGTAATATAACAATAATAACCGTATATCACCGTACCATCACCATCTTAATATCATTCAGAAATTTAAGAAATATAGTATTTCACCCTTTACCAAGACTGAATCAATAAATGAAAACAGTTATGACATAAAAAAAAACAAATGTAACTTAATTAGTCGATGACTTTTTCCAATCTTAATTACACAATCACAACTGCTAATTAATTCCTTGCTTGTAAAGTACGTAATACAAATATACAACGACACCCTATACCAAAACTAATTAACTCCTTGATTTGTAAAGTACGTTAAATAAATTATACAACTACACCCAAAACCAAAAATATCCATATATACGCGGGGTTATGTCCCGCGAGATTTTGAGATTATGGGATGCGAGATTTCCTCTCGCGGGATCTCGTCCCACTCCCATTACCCCAAATCCGACAGAAGCACCGTCAAATTATTATTAACCCGCCCTACAGTACTGCCCCATGTTGATACTGATGTTTTTTTTAGAGAAAACAAAACTGCCCGGGGCCTCAAACGCGTGGATTAACACTATTTAGCCCATTGTGTAGCGTAGAGTTTGGTTTGTGTTTTTAAAAGCAAACCAAATTCCCAAAATAATTCACTTATCATAACCTTAATGTAATTGTATGACTTCTCACAAATCATATGAGAAGATTAAAAAAAAATATTATCGAAACTCAAAGATAAGCTGTACCAGCCATTTCAGATAAAAACACTTCCTTCCTTTAAAAAAAACACCTCCTTCTGAACACTTCCTTCTACTTAAAATCTTCGGGATTGCCTTCTTCCAAGTTTCAAGAACTTCTGCATTTTTTGGCACGGAAAACAACGAAAGTTTCTTACTGTTCGATCTGTAGCCTGCGGTACAGCCAGAAACAAAACAATGAGACTGTTTGTTTCATTAGTTTTGAGCGTCCGCTTATTTTTTTAAATTTGAAAGCTCCTGGTAAGTTATTTTTTTTAATGTTTTTTCGTCATTTTGAACTTTTCATTTTACGTGTAGGCTTGATTTTTGAACGTTCGATGTTATTTCTATGTTTAAAGAGGTCTGGTAAGTTAGCTTTTTTTTTAAATGTTTTTTCGTAGTTTCGTTTTACGAGTAGGTTTCCTTTTTGAACGCGAAGTTTCTCTTGAAACTAATTTTTTTGGTTTTGTTTTTTTAAAGAAAACAAAATTGCCCGGGGGGCAAACGAGTGTTTTAGGCTTTCAATGGGCCCTACAATACTGCCCCATGTTGGATACTGATGTTTTTTTAGAGAAAACAAAACTGCCTATTGCCCCATGCATGGAGCCCTACAATACTGCCCCATGTTGGATACTGATGTTTTTTTTAGCGAAAACAAAACTGCCCGGGCCCCAAACGCGTGGATTAACACTATAATTAGCCCATTGTGTAGCGTTGAGTTTGGTTTGTGTTGTCAAAAGCAAACCAAAACCATGAGTTTGGTTTGTTTTGTGAAAAGAAGCGCTAGTATAACACTTACAACCAATTCGATGGAACTACTAGGATTATTGCAAAGGCGCGCTTAATGTAATTGTATATTGTATTAGGGATGGCGGTTTTTTAGAAAAAACCGGTTTTTGAAAAACCGGTTTTTTACAACGCCGGTAAAACCGAGCCGGTTTTACCGACCCTTAAAAACCGGTTTTATAAAACCGGTTTTCCACGAAACCGGTTTTTCAAAGGCCAAAAACCGGTTTTCCACGAAACCGGTTTTTCAAAGCCAAAAAACCGGTTTTCCGTTTTTTTTTTTAACCCAGTTTTCATGTGTTTTTTCAGTTTTTTATTAATCAATTAAAAAAAATCAATCAATTAACATTAACAATAAACTTAAAAATAATTAACTCATTAATATTAAACTAATTAACTCATTAATATTAAACTAATTAATAATAAACTAATTAATAATAAACTAATAATAAACTAATTAATAATAAACTAATAATAAACTAATTAATAATAAACTAATTAATAATAAACTAATTAATAATAAACTAATTAATAATAAACTAATTAATAATAAACTAATTAATAATAAACTCATTAATATCGATGATTCATTAATATTCATATCATTATTTTTTATTTATATGTATTTTAATTGTTAACCTCGTATTTTCCATTCCGGTTTTCTTGTGTTTTGAGATTTCTTTTCTTTACTTTCGACTTTATAAAACAATTTTAAGCGTTTATAGTGTTTTTTGTTGAAAGTAAGTTCCAGGTTTTCTTCCTAATTCTTAATATTTAAAATTATAATGTCCCTTTTTGTTTTTTTATTTCGTTTTTTCATTGAATATAATAACTAATTTAAATTACAGCTTTAGCTTTTCTTTCTTGTGTAGCTGAAACACATACTTTTAAACCGAACTTGTATTCGATGCCATGGTTTAACGAAACACGTAAGGTGAAAACAATACAAAAAGAAAAATGAAAGAAAAATATACAAAAAAATACTAAAAACACCAACCAAAAAAACCGAACAATTAAATATATGCTATACAAAAAATACGAAAGTTTAAAAATAGTAAGGAAAAATATCAAAAGCTAATGTAAAAAGTTAAAATTTAAACTGAACGAGACGGAAGCTATCGTACAAAATAAGCATTGCAACTCAATTGAGAGTGATCCCTAATTCCCTATTTGTGAGAAACCCAAGCGAACGGAATTGCCGATTCGAAGACATTTGTTTATACGAACCCCAAAATTTATGAACACTTGGGACTTTGGGGTCACGGACTTGGTAAGAGTGGTGAAAGAATTATTCGCTTCAGAAGAAAACCGATTTAAGTCATACCTGACTTGCTACGTTTTTCCGCTAAACGAAGAGTTTATTTTTATTCCTTTTTGTCAAGTGTTTATCTTCCAGTTTCAGGACAAAAATGGATCAAGTCACTACGTCTTCGACCGATTTTGTTCTGAAACTATCATTACTCTGTTTTAGGAAATATTCCTTTAGTTTCTACCTCCATTCGAAAAACAAAACGAAAAGACACATTCTTAAACTTGCTTTATACATAAGTTCCACAGATGGTCTTTAAGCCGGGGCAGTGGTGTATGTGTTACGTCATCGCTCTCTCCCTCATTGCAACACTCCCGCTCCGAGAGGAGCAGCAATGAACAGCTCAACTTCCAAGGTTTCAGTTCGGAATCTTGAGTTTCGGTTCCTGTTTTTTATACATAGACTTTTTCGATGTTAGATTAAGTGCGTAGTGTGTAGTCGTAGTTGCGTTCTGTCCATTAAAGTGTGAACATGTATTTCAGTGCTCTACGTGTTTTTGTTCTTTTGTTTGAGCTTCTCCATGGTAGAATGAACCTGTGAAAGTTAAAATTGAGGATCTTGCTTAAGTGGAAATAGGTCCCGCAACAAATTAGTGGCGTCCGCGTCTTCTTTTACCATGGACACAGAAAAAACAAAACGCAAATCGTTACGGCAATCGTTCACGGTGTGCGCAAACAATGCTAAGGCGGCTTTAGACAAAGCCGACACTACTGTGACTGAACTAAGCTCGTTACAAAGGCAGCTACTGGACAAATACTCACGTCTTGAAGAAGTTCAGGAGATCGTTGCCCAATCCCTTTTAACCGATCCGTCCAAGACAACCGAGTATGAAAATGACTTTGAAACGGCCGAAAAATACAGAGATACCTTTGCTGACATTACGACGCAGTTGGAGGCCAGAATCAACATCGCAGCTGCCCCGTCCGAGAGTGGTCGGGACTCGACGGCCGAAAAAACGCAATTTCAAACTTCCCCGTTTGGAGTTAAAGAAATTTACCGGTGAGCCGAAAGAATTTCTCGCTTTTTGGTCCCAATTTAAGAAAATCCACACTGATGAAACCATCCCAAACGAGGATAAATTCCAGTATCTCATCCAATGCGTAGTACCCCGTTCCAAAGCAGCGAGGCTGGTGGACAGTTATCCTCCCACAAGTGATAATTATCCAAAATGCATCCAGCAAATTCAACAGCGTTTCGGTCGCGACGATCTCCTCGTTCAAATATACGTTCGTGATCTGCTTGGTCTGGTAATGAAGAATGCTTCGGGTCGAGGGAAACCGGATTTGGCAGAACTGTACGATCTTCTTGAAAGCAAGCTCCTGGCTTTAGAAAGCTTGGGCCGAACGAAAGAAAAATTTGCCGATTTTCTAGAGCCGCTCGTGGAATCCTGCTTGCCCGAGAGTGTACTGCGTGCCTGGGAGAGAAGCCGTCCCACCGATGAAGCAGTAGCGGTCCCTCCCACTGATAGCGGCGCAGAGGGGGCCGGCGAACAGGGAGCAAGCACACGCTCCTTGGAGAGGTTGATGACCTTTCTCCGCGCGGAGGTACAATCGGAAGAAATGATTGTGCTAGCCCGCGCCGGCCTCGGAGCAACGCAGCTGAGAGTTTTGCATGAGCGTAGAGTAGAGGAGCCATCTTTGCCCACGAATGCTGTTTTGGTAAACACAGGTAAAGGCGAGGGGTCTGCCAATGCTAGATATCAGTGTTTATTTTGTTCGAAGCAAAACCACGAGAGTTCTGAATGTTTTTTAGCTAAGAAAATGTCCTATAATGATAGAAAGAGTATTATTATGAAAAACAGGGCTTGTTTTAAATGTCTAAAAATAGGAAAACACACGGCTCGTTTTTGTCGCAATAAAGTCTTAACATGTAATTTTTGTAATGATAAATATCATCACACTTTCTTGTGCCCGAAGAGAGAGGGCAGTGAATCAGAAAAATAGAGCCTACTGTTGTAAGTAATACTCTTTCTAATCGGTCAACAGAGGTCTCAAATGTATATTTACAAACAGTTGTGCTTCAAATTTGTCATAATAATAAACAGCTGGTTTTGCGAGGGCTTATGGACGGGGGCAGTGAAAATTCCTACCTCACTAATAAGGCAATTGAAAAATTGAAACTTAAACCTATTACTCAACAAACCATGATTCACGGTTTGTTTGGGGGGAGGGAAACGGGCCCCAAACAACATGCTCTTTATGAAGTTGAAATATGTAGCTTAAAGGGTGATTTTTCATGTAAAATCCCAGTTCTTTCAGAGAAAAAAATATGCGGGTACATACCTAAAGTTAGAAATATATTGGTAATGTCAGAATTGAAAGATAAATCTATTGAAGTGCCTGATTTGGATTATTCGCAGTATGATATAGATTTACTGTTGGGAGCCGATACTATCGGGTTGATATTAACAGGTGGAAATATTACACTCGACTGTGGGTTAATGGCTATTGAAACAAAATTAGGATATACTCTAATGGGTAAAATAAAGCCAGAGTATAAAGACAATACAACAAGGTCTATGGATTTTGTGCCTAGCGGGAGGCAAAATTCTCACCCTGTGGTTAGTATGTTAAACGCACATTCATCCACATTTAATGTTAAGGAGTTATGGGATTTGGAAACTATTGGCATTAGGGATCCTGTAGAAAATTTAAAAGGGATTAAGCATTATGGGGAATGGTCAATATTTGTGGCGAATAGGGTTAAAGAAATAGGAGAAATTACTTCTTCAGAAAATTTTAGACATGTCCCAGGGATTTTGAACCCGGCAGACATTCTTTCTCGCGGCTGCTCACCACAATATCTGTTGGATTCAAGGTGGTTTGAGGGTCCGACATGGCTTATGGAAGACCCTGAGAAATGGCCTAATACTGAAATTAATTGTACAATAAAAGAAGTCGACTCTGAAAGGAGGAAGGTAAGGTTGTCAAATGTTAATGTAAACAGAGTAGAAAACCCCTGGTACTCTTATAAATTTTCAAACTACCGCTCTATTGTTAGGATGACAGCATGGATTAAGAGATTTATTGATAACTGTCGAAAAAGTCCTGAGAATAGAGCTAGGGGGGGAACTCACCTGTGTTGAAGTTGATGAGGCAGAGAAGGTACTTATTCGTTCGGTACAGGCAGAGTTTTTTCCGGTTCCTAACGATGTCCCGATAGTAAATGTGTTTAGGGACGATGAGGGTTTGCTCTGTGTAAAAACTAGAATAACGGAGCGTAAAGATGAATCTTGTTTTTTGAAACCGATCCTCCTTCCAGAAGACTGTATCTTAACTTTGAGGCTAATTGAATACTTACACAAAACCCATTGCCATGCGGGAACTCAAATTCTTTTATCCATCATTAGAGAAAAGTTTTGGATTTTAAAGGCTAGGAAAACAGTCAGAAATGTCGTTAGGAAGTGTGTGAGGTGCCGAAGGTATAGCGCAAAACCAGCTGTCTCTGAACCTATTGCTCTGCCTTATGACCGAGTGAGGGACAGTAACGTGTTTGAGGTTATAGGTATTGATCTGGCAGGCCCCCTCTTCCTACGAAGTGGTGAGAAAGTGTGGATTGTGTTGTATACCTGTGCAGTTTTCCGCGCGGTGCACCTCGAGCTTGTGACGGCACTGTCGACGGAGAGCTTTATGCTTTACGTTCCGCCGCTTCATAGCGCGGAGAGGAAGACCGAAAATTGTATACACGGGCAATGGAACTAACTTCAAGGGTACAGTGACTGAGTTCCAACATCTAGACTGGAAAGTGATAGAACAAGAGACGGAAATGCAGCGCATAGAGTGGAAGTTCATCCCACCCACCGGTGCATGATAGGGGGGGGGGGGAAGGTGGGAGAGGCTTATTCGTGTGGTTAAATATCTTTTAAAAACGCACTTTGGGGAAGTATATTTTATCTTACGAAGAGCTTTTAACCATTCTATGTGACTGTGAGTCCGTAATCAACTCCCGTCCTTTGACTTATATTTCAGAGGATTCGGAGGACTTAGTAGCGATAACACCAGCAATGTTTTTAATGAGTAATAACTCGATGGATGTCACTGATTTTGACGTAAGTGATTTTTCAAAATTCCAGAGAAGGGTGAAATTTCGCACTAAATTGCTTAAAGATCTGAGAGGTAGATTTCGAAGAGAATATTTGGGTTTGTTAGTAGAGAAAAATCAGAAGGCATTCACTCGTCCCTTAGTTGCTGGTGAGATCGTACTAATTGAAAATCCAAACAAGAAACGGTTGTATTGGCCTCTAGCCAGGATTGTAGAATTGTTGCCTGGTAGAGATGGAAAATGTCGCACTGTTAAACTTAAATGTGGAAATACTGTAATTATTCGTCCTATCCAGCGGGTTTTTCCTCTAGAAATCCAGTCGTCTGAGGTTCCGTTGAAGGCAACTTTGCCTTCAGACGGTCAAGAAGCTCCGTCAGCCCAATCTGATGATCCACGAGTGGTGGTTGATGCAGCTTGTGGTCCAATGCCCCCTGATATCTCGGCTGGCATCATCGACAAAGTATCTCGCCATGGGCGGAGAATTAAAACACCAGAGAGACTGGACTTGTTAAATTTAACTTTGTTTTTTGAGTGATGGATAACTCAAAAAGGGGGGGAGGATGTTACGTCATCGCCTCTCCCTCATTGCAACACTCCCGCTCCGAGAGGAGCAGCAATGAACAGCTCAACTTCCAAGGTTTCAGTTCGGAATCTTGAGTTTCGGTTCCTGTTTTTTATACATAGACTTTTTCGATGTTAGAATAAGTGCGTAGTGTGTAGTTGTAGTTGCGTTCTGTCCATTAAAGTGTGAACATGTATTTCAGTGCTCTACGTGTATTTGTTCTTTTGTTTGAGCTTCTCCATGGTAGAATGAACCTGTGAAAGTTAAAATTGAGGATCTTGCTTAAGTGGAAATAGGTCCCCCGCAACAGTATGCAAAGAAAAAAAAGGCAATAAAAACGGTGCTGCCGTCGTCGTGGAAACAAGGTCCAAACAGGCTCCATAGAATATTGTAAAAATAAATAAAAATGCAAAAATACCTAATCCATAACCCTTGACTGTGGTTCTAAAATACGCCTCTAACGCCCGTCGCCAACTCTAGTGCGACGATAATTCAAACTAAACTAAACTAATCCATAACATAACAGCCCATAATGGTCAACATCATTCTCTAAAAAATATTTACAAATATAACTCTGAGAAATATTATATTAATATAGAAAGAAATTCAATACCTATCCAAATTCCTAATGTTATTTATCTGAATTTTTATACTACATTGTTACCAATATTTATTTATATAATTAAAACAACAAATTAAACTTGATTTAAAAAAAATATATGCCATCATTATTTAAGCAAAACTTTTCTGAAAATTTTAAAAAGTCCAGCTTTACAATTAAAAGTAAAATTATAATTAAAGTGGTATCCTCGCTTACTGCCCATGTGGCGATGTCCATTCTGGTAGCCTATGGTAGAGGTTCTAGCACTAGCGATGGATAATGCCAAGTTTCTACTTCGACAATGTACCTTCAATTAACTTCCCAAACAAGCTAAGTACTCTTTTACTCTTTTATCGACTCCGGAAGTATAAATGATTGAGTGAATCTATGACCTGCTACTCTACCCGTATATAAACCCGGGTCGACTGTTTAGGACCCAGGCGTGCTGAACACTACAACAACGAGGCCACTTTTTAACTTTTAAATGAAAATAAGTTATATTTTCAAAAAAAAATGATACTATTTACTCTTTTCCTTTCTAAATAAAATGGATTTGGCAACAAACAGCAGAACCAGATAGTAAAAGAAACTCGTAATTTTGTCTAAAAATCGATCCCACTTATTAAAAAGTTTATTTTACGGACTAGTAAAGTTGCATACATATAATTTTAAAGGAAGTTAATGATTTTTCCAAAGTTTAACTGTGTAATTTACCATGTTCTCGATGTAGTATTTATTATTATCACGTTCAAAATGTAAATGTAATGTAGGTACTTTTAGGGGTAGGTGTAATAAGGTTACTTTTACGCCCATGCGCTTAAAACTCAAATTCACAAAGTTAACATTTGTACCCTAGTTTTATAAAAGTTTTATTTACGCACACAGTTTTTGATTTTTATTAGTGGGATTTTTCGCACGACATTATAAAAGATGTTTTAATATTTTTTCATTTAAAAAATCTGACCAGTAAACCAGTAATATTAAATACTTTTCTGTTATATTGGTACTGCTTTAAAATAATGATTCATTTCTTTTTCAATTTTAGATTAGATTTAGTAATATTTAGTTCAGAAGAAGTAAAGGTATCAAATGAAACAAACACATCAAACAAAACTTAATTGGCTGAGTTCTCACGTTATAAAACCTACATGTATAATGACTGAATCACTTCACAAGGACGACGCCAGACACGCCTATATTTCATGCATCTTAGACCAAACATATTTATCGTGATTCATCGTTCACCCAGAGAGAATCGAAAACAGAATTCTATACCTTAGAATAAAAAAGGCCTTATGTTCAATTACATATAAGGGTACACTGACTTTTTTCTGCGCACGAGAAAAACTGTAACTCTTGTAATTTATTATAAACATCTGCGTACAATTTTGGAATTGCTAAACTAATGCGAGATTTCGTGAGACATTTTGATTTTTTTATAGCTTCGTACTAACGATTTTTAGTTAGATAAATTTTACATAGAATTCTTATACAAAAATTGCTTTTTGGTGGAATTTAAATTTCGAATATTGATTTAGTTATATTATATAAATACCAATTTTTAAAAGTTTCCATTTGTAATGAAAAAAAATTATGAATCATTTATATTTTTGCAAAAGTATATCGACAAAAGGACGAATGACAAACTGAAAAACAGTATTAAAGGTTAAAGGTATAGGTCTCTGAGATCAGGGCTGTATTGATAATGAGAGGTGTTCGGCGCACTTTTAAAATAGGCAATAGTTTCTTTTTAAAGGCATTCAATTATTTAAAATCTGGGGAAAAGACAATAAAAAAAACTTGTTAAACAAACGCCTACGTAGAAAAATGCATTAATTAAATTAACAAAGTTGCTAGAATATCTCTTATTATTTAAAATTTAAATAATTGTTTTCCCATTGGGTAATTTACATTTTTAAAGTGATTTGTGGTTCAATTCACGGAGCAAGAATACTTTTCTGATAAGTGAACTGGCCAGCAGCTTAAACATGGTTTTAAGTTCTAACGCTTCCAACTCATACATACCCGCAAGTTTCATGAATAATGGCAGCCTCATTCTGCAAGTAATATAAATGACAAATGTTGTAATGCAATGAATGCCGCAATTTTTTAATGAAATTTTCTGAAATTTGGGGGAAAGAGTATGGATGTTGCTTAATGAAAAAAAAAGGATGTGTTCTGCCATTGGCGCTTACTTTGTAGTGTTGGACAACGTGGTAGGGGTTGTCCCTGTTGGCGTTCTTCGACTGTTGTTGGTTCCTGCGTACCATTTGGAGTGTAAATGATAAATCACGGACGGAAAGGGGAAGTTGGCCTGCTGTGCCCGTTTTAGCTTACTTACCCTATAGTTAAGTGGTCATTCTTATATATACGCACACGCACAACTCTGCTAGTTTAGTTCTTAAGCACGTTTGGTTCTCATTTTATCGAACTATTTTAGGGATGAAACACTGAGTGAACCGTGTCTAATTCGGGATTCGAACCCTTCAACTGTCATGTCAGCAAAAGCGTAAGCACTGCAAATACGATAAGCCATTGGAATAGAAAGTGGGATATGACAATTTTAAAGAGAAAATAGAATATTCATCAGATATCTGAAACTTAGGAAAACCGGACAACATCTACAAGAAACACAAAAATTGCCGGAGAGTAATCGAAAAGCCGAAGCTAAGTTTATACAACTGTAACGTTAAATTAAAAAACAGGAATTGAATATGTAACGTTAAATTAAAAAAACAGGAATTGAATAAAAAGGAACTTGTTGATAGAGGCTTTTAAGAAAAACACTTAAACCATGTTATCCAAAACTGAAGTAAACTAGGAGTGTGTAACCCTACAAAACTTTCAATTACCTCTAAATAAATCAATGCAAATTATATACCTAAAATGTAGTTACAATACCTTTAAAAAACAAACAAAAACATTTCTATGGCAACCACCCCTAGCGCATGCGCAATTTTCTCGAAAACCTTATTCTGACGCCCGGAGGATACTGGGAAAACGTGTACCTAATTTGAAGTCTGTATCTCTTTTAGTTTTTCAGAAATACTTTTAAAACCAAAAAAGTTCTATGGGCTATGGCAGCGCTTTTTGTGCATGTCCCTTGCGCATGCGCAATTTTTTCAAAAACCTTGTAACGTCCAACAAGTACTTTGGGAACACATCTACCAAATTTGAAGTCTGCGTCGCTTTTCGTTTTTCGGCGATACCCTTAAACCAAAAAAAGTTCTGTGACAGCTACCCATTGAACATGCGCAATTTTATCGAAAACTTTATTATGACTTTCCACAAGTACTACAGAAACTCGTTTACCAAATTTGATGTTCGTAGCTCTTTTAGTTAGGCAGACAAATGTTCGAAAACAACTTTTTCGGAATCAGCACCCTCCAAAACGAGTAAAAAACCACAAAATCTCTATTTCGGATTTTTAACTTCATCGTAATACGTTGTTCATTACCAAAAATTTCATACAACATAGCTTATTATATTTAAAAGAGCGAAACCTGATCTAAGAGACCACAGGAACAACACGGATCTTGAAAAGAAGCGTTTTACTTATATCATGTTAGGAGGAAAACTTGAAAGGAAATGTGAAAACCGAAGTTAATAAAAGATGCATTTTTCAAAAATGCTGGTAAAAACGGGTGATTCAACATAGTGCAAAACCCCACTTTAAAAATAAAAAAAAATTACATATTAATTAAAAAAAACTTCGATGGCGGTTTTTTGAGAAAAAACCGGTTTCCGTTTTTTTCTCAAAATCGGAAACCGGTTTCCGGTTTTTTGACGGTTTTCCCAGCAGAAAACCGGTTTCCGGTTTAGACCGGCGGCCTCATCAAAAAACCGGTTTTTCGGTCAAAACCGAGGGCAAAAAACCGGTTTTTCAAAAAACCGGTTTCGGTTTTCCATCCCTATATTGTATGACTTCTCACAAATCATATGAGAATGAGAAGATTAAAAAAATATTATAAAAACTCAAAGATAAGCTGTACCAGCTGAGTTTTTTTTATCTATTCTTGTTTGACAAAAATTATTTTCATTTGCATCGGGCTTTAGCATTTGGCAAACAAATAATTCTTCTTAATTAAAAGAGGTTAATTTTTTCATTAATATTACTTATGAGAAACCTTAATTTATAACTATGTTTGGATTTCATTTTAAATTTTTCCTATTTTTATTTCGTTATGTAACTTTGTTTTATTCACTTAATTTTATTCATTGCTTAATTTATCAATATTATTACATTAGGTCTTTTGGTTGAATTTTGACATGAAATTTTGTAAACTTATATTTAATATTTTACTTCCAGCTGCTATTGAAAGAAAATTGTTTTCCCTAGTATGTCTTCAACAACCAAATATGATTCAGTTGACGACAGTGATTTTGAAGTACGACGACTTACAAATATCATCAATGATTCACAAATGGAAAAATATACGACAGGTATAGATAGGCATTGCAATGTTTTCACTTACATATTTTCAAAAACGATAGGATTCTTTTCCTTCATCAAAACATTGAAAATCGAAGTCATCATGTTCATGTACATGTTCTTCACTCCTTTGAGGATAGTGCCAACAACCAACCTCATCATCAACAGAGTGTGCCTAATTGGTCTTAACTTTACGGAAGACGTTTGTCGTGACCTTGCATCCCATCCCGACCAAAAGATCCAAGTAGAGAAATTATCAAACAATTACCTTGTTGGACATACCTTGGTCCAGACGCTTCCAGCTTGCATAGTCATTGTCTTTCTAAGCACCTGGAGTGATATATATGGAAGAAAAGTTCCTCTAGTTATTATCATAGTAGGCCTTGCACTTCAAGGGCTGTCCGTTGCAATATGTGCCGCTTTTTTCACGAACAGCATTTGGTTAATTCTGATCACAGCAGCTTTTACTGGTCTGTCAGGTGGCCTGCCAAGTGCTACTACGATGGCTTACAGCTACATAACAGACGTTTCTACCACGAGCCAAAGAACATTCAAGTACGCCTCAATGGACCTGGTATCAGGTATTTCGTATACCCTTGGACAGCTATCAGGTGGATGGCTTTATACATATTCTGGGTATATTCCCGCGATGGCACTATCGGCTGGCGGTAACTTATTAGCTTTGGTAACAGTCGTGATTGTCTTGAAGGAAACAAGGGGTTTAGATAGAGACGACAAATGGCCAGTGAAGTTGAAGAGCTTGTTTTCTTGCAAGTCTGTTATCGAAGGAATAAAAGCAACGGCCAGGTCCAGACCCAACAGAGGAAGAACAAAAATGTTTCTTTTGATACTGGGACTAACCATGACAACTTTAAGTAATTCAGGTAAGTACTGTTACCACTTCATTATTTTAACTGCTATCTTAATCGGGGTTTATCTAAATAAGTTTACTTTCATCCTACTATTTTGTTTAATACACAACTAGCTTTTAATTTGTAAATCATGTACATAATAAGGATCGTAATGATATTCAATTTATAATGTAAGTAATTTAATTATCATACATATTTTATCAACTGAATGGGGGGCAAAGTAGCTGATGAAATTTGCATAAATTCTACTGTAGATATTTTTACAATAATTATCATCTTCATAAAGGAGCACAAAAAAGAAAAACCTTTTCTTGACGTTTTTACTCAAAAATATTTTTTTAATCCTTTTCATTTTTAAAAAAAAGATATTTATACATAGCCATCTTAAAAGGGAAAAAAAATTGAAAGTTAATGAATGTCAGCAAAAATGTCTTGAAAGTTATTAATTAAAAACTCCTATTTGAATTTAACAACCACTTTTCAATGCTTTGTTGATTTCAGCAACGACAGATATTGATTTCCTTTACACTAACTATCAGTATGATTGGGATAATACCCAGTACACTACAGTGTCTTCACCCTTCTCAATGCTCGGCCTCTTTCTGGTGCTCATCGTCGTCCCTTTGTTTAGGCACTTTAATCTGGAAGAAGTGTCATTGGGCATAACTGGAAACACTTCACTGATAGCCAAAAACATCATCACAGGATTTGCAATTCACCCTATATTCTATTACTTAGGTAAGAAAAAGAACAATATTCTCAGTGGATCAGATTTACTGTACGGTCCACCTTGGCGCGATTGTTTTGGATTTGGCGATAAATAATTTTTTCTGGCAACCTGTCTGACAGAAGATTCGAATTCTATGACTTCGCACCGATGACGTTTTCCTGCAACCCTTTGGACCGTTGGTTGAGTTTTCATAAGAAATATTCCCATACGATCTTTTATTTGAATCGTGGTTTTAAAAAAAAGTCGCAATTTTGAAAGTTCGCCAAGGGGGACCGTACAGTAAATCTCTACCTTTTCAGTGACTTCAAATAGAGTCCTGATATAATATTGTTGTAAAATGTGTACAAATTACCGAAAAGTTGGATACCTAAAAGGACAATCTTGAGTTGATGACATTTTGCAGTTTCGAAAAGAACTGATTTAAGTAAAGTAAGAAGAATTTTTTCTGATATTTTGACGTTTCTTAAAAAGTTCTTTGAAATATTTAACTTGCTTTTGACCACTTTTAATGCGTTTTTCAACATATATGCTGGGTAGTTGTAAATTAGGGGCAACATGCACTGGGTGGACACAGTAACAAATGGCTAAAAATTGTTGTTTTTTGGGTAGGAAGGGTAAAAAGTTCAAAACCTGAGTAAAATTTAAGTATGCTTAAATTTATAAAAATAATCTCCTTTGCAATTTATTAATAAATATTAATTCATGAGGTATAGTTTCAAGTTCTAAAGAGTATCAAGAATTTTAACAATCAAAATATACAGCTGAAACCCATTAACACAAACTCGAAGGGAGCAGCAAAACATTTCGTGTTAACCGAATTTCATGTTAACAGTCAGGATTTTTTTTTACATTTTGAACCAGTAAATAGTTTTAAAAAATGTATCTACAAAAAATATTCTTATTTTATAATGTAATACACTAATACAATAAGTAATTCAATTAATATAGGTCATTTGGAGTAGTACCTATTACAAAAAATTTAGGAAAATTCTTTTTCTTGCAGGTTCAAATTGGTTTGCTGCATAAGTCACTTCAATTTTATCCCAATGTTTTAAAATTGTTGAAATGGTGCTTTTAGCTACACCATATTTAGACGCAATTTTCGCTTTTTTTTAAACATTTGTCGTCAATATCATTTTTTTAAAAAAATTGTTTCTAAAGGAATAGCCTGCTACTTTCGATTGATTTGGAATGAAAATCAATAAGTTTAAATGCGAACCAATTCTAATGTCATACGTTCTTTAACCTGTGTAGAGAAACACCTACACTTTTCATGACGTAATGAGTCATCCAACACCTGTCGATTAAAATTGACGAATCATGGAAGATCTTGTGATTTTCTCAGAAAAATAAGACAATTTATTTTTAGAATGTTCATTGCCTTTTTCTTTATGTTATGTTCCATTTGTGATTCGAAACTAAGGAAAAAAAATTCAAATTCTGAATTTTTTTGTTCGGGTAAAGCGGATTTCGACTAAAGCGATTGCTCGTTAAGAGATATTATTAGCATTGGCTAAAAACTTTTTAATTCGGGGAAATGCTTTCAGTTCATGTTAAGCGATTTGCGTTAGAGAGGTTCGACTGTATAAAAATACATTAAATGTTTATAAATTAAATATTTATAAATTTACAAAACTAAAAAATATATTCTTTTTGCATTCCTTTAATCGAAGGTTCGAAAGCACAAGTTGTGTTCGTTTTAATAGATAATGATTTTATAAACAAATTGACCTATTATAGTAAAGCGGATTGTTGTTTTTATCAAATGTTTATGTCTCTAAAAGTGTTTTTATCAAATGTTTATGTCTCTAAAAGTATTTTCGATAAATGTTAGTTGTTTTTTGGAAATTTATCTGATTATTCGATAATATAGATAATAATTATTTAATTAATATTATTAGATAATACTTCCTAAAATGTATCATCTTTTAATTATAGATTTGTAAGATTAGAGTGATCCAGAATGTTTTTTAACTTTGATCTCATTCTGTGTAATCCTTAATTATAATATAGCAATTATCTGTGCGCGATAGTGAGTGTTGCATATAAGTCGTCAAAAGCAAGTTACATATTTCCAGGGATTGGAGTAACGCGTTACTTGTAACGCCGTTACTTGTAACAGTTACTTTTTTAAGGTAACGTCGGGTAACGCCGTTAAATTTTTCAGAAAGTAACTGTAACTTAGTTACTTTTAGCGGTAACGAAGTAACGAAAAATTGTGTTACTTTTCCGTTACTTTCCGAAGGCTGTCTGATGCTTATTTATAAATTCCACTCCTAAGAGAGAAGGGAACATTTCGCATTCCCGAAATCTGAGCTTTTCTTGGGAGGGAAAAAGCAAACTAGCATTGTCCACTTTGGCTGCTAACGGCAGCCAGAGTTGTGAAATTGTTTCGTTAATAATGATTTTCTTTGAAAAATGGTAAGATGGCTAAATTACAATTTTTCTCATAACTTGAAATTTCAAAAAGTAACTGTGAATCGTTACTTTTCGTACTAAGTAACTGTAACGTGTTACTTTTCATATTAAGTAACTGTAACGGTAACAGAGTTACTTTTTTTATTAAGTAACTGTAACTGTAACAGAGTTACTTTTTTAAAGTAACTTTCCAATCCCTGCATATTTCTAAGTAGAAATGTCAAAATATCGGAAAAAAAAACTAGGTAAAGATAATTATTTGGATATTAGTGTACAATTGTACATGTAATTCCTGTAATAGTATATTTCCTGTATATATTCCTGTATTGAATGTAACTCCTGTATAGCTAAGCAAGTCTTTAGTTGCCATTCCTTTGTAATCAGCAAGCCTTTTGTATTTAGTTTAAGTATAGGTTGGAATTTGTTGCCTTAGAACATTGCTTATTTGAGTTTACGTATTCCCATTGAAATCAGACATGAATAATTCAAAACTAAAAAAACATTGAATGCCTTTTACAAAATATTTGAAATATTATCATTAATTTATTCAAACTATCATGAAAAACTCTTCTCTTTGGTTTTCTGGGAGAAATTAGCAATTAACTTTGTTTCAATATTTTCAGCGTCAACATTCGGCTTGTTGCAAGGTCTAGGAGCATTGGCCGCTTACTCTAGCATTGCTAAAGTAATTTCAAAAGATGATGTAGGTAAGTAAAATGGCAATCGTAAATAAAGTTTTTTTAATGTATTCAGGATAATACTCTCTTTACATATTTACTGTATAATATTTTGTCCTACTTATCAATATTTACCAAAACGAAACTTAAAAGTAAAACTATTACAGAATTGGAAGTGTTTTCAAATGTTTTGTTGCATGAGAATTTTACTACATTTGAAGTGTGTTTATATATCCTGGTATATTTTTTTTTATTCTTCAAAAAAACTTTTTACTATTTGAATTTAACTCTTTGAGGTCTGAGCTATTTCGACTGCATATATGTTTGTGTACAAATGTGATTTGTAATTTTCATGAATATTTTTATATTTAAAACTCATGATTTTTACAAAAATAATAAGGGTTGTAGGTTAGAAGGAAAATTTGCATTAGTATTTATTCTGGTTGTTTTGAAAATAAAAGGTTCCTAGATATATCTGAAAAGACACAATAAATGATCAATTTATAACTCATAGAATCAAAAGTTTGCCCCGAGTGACACTAACGATAGGAATAAACAATTTTATAAGGTAGTGAACACTTTTGCTGCTAAAGATTTTCTGCTAGCATTTTGAATCCTTGTTTAATCTTGACTTAAAGAATGATCATCAGTGAAAGTGTTAAAAGTATTTCCATGTCAAAAATTACCAATTAGTACTTCTTCTAGGAAAAGTCTTCTCGTTCGTATCATGTGCCGAAACTTTGACTTTCGTTATGAACGCAGCAGTCATGTCTCAGCTTTTCAACGCGACTCTAAGCATAAACCCTGGAGTTGTGTATTTCGCAGCAGCAGGACTCCCCATCATTCCGATTTCAGTTTTCATGTAAGTTGTTCGTAAAGGGCATATGACACAGTGAAAATTCTCCAACCCAATCTTCAACTCAACCATATCTTCAACACAAAACTCAAAAGTTGTATGTAATCTGTCATCTGCAACGGAAGTTGAGGTTTTAAGAAAGTATCTTCAGCGTCGTCAACCCCACACGACCTGGTTGATTCAACCTAGCATTCAAACCAATCAAATGCGTAGATTACAGATTTCGTCACAGAGATACTTCATTATAAAGATAGCGGCTTTTATGCTGCTCCTTTTTTAATTGCTGATCTTGCATATGCTTAGATTCAGCCAACATTGATAAAAAAAATAATAAATTTGCACCAAACATGAGAATGAAGGTCTATTTATGACTGCCTGAAAAATGGAATATGCGAGCAACCGATCATTCAACGCTGGCAACTCCATGTCCAACTTCACGAAGTTGAAATTAAGATAAAAGTGGAAAATCGAGTTGCGTTGAGGGTCGGATTGAATGAATGATTGTCCATGTGATATGCCCTTAAGGCCAAAAAGGAGCTATTCGAGTAGCCCAAATGTTTTTTTTGCAGTTTTTATGCATTCTTTGTGAATTTATGATCTAGTATTTTTTTCATAAAATGCATAAACAAAATAATTTTAAAAGATATTTTATAATTTTAGTTGGATTAGTCGTCAGCCCTCTGACGAATACACAAACTTGGAGCGCAACTTGCAGGAAGATGGTAATACCAGTTCACTAGAGCAAGAACAGAGCACCAATATCAATGAAACCACTCCTTTATTAGAACACGTATAATGTAGGAAGCAATATCAAACATAAAAGAAAAAGTAACGAATCATATATTTTTTAAAGAAATAGGTATTATGGTTCATTTTAGTTGTTAGTTAATTCAAATCAATTGCTTTACGAGATCTGTTATTTGTATGTATATATATATAATTTTTTATTTATTCATTGATATTTTTATTAAATGTTGTTTCTTTCATTTATTTACTAATTTTATTTGTAAAACATAAGAAAATAGAATATTTTTAAGGCATACAAGCCAGCTATAATCTCCTCTATACTCAAATATCTTTAGGACATTTATTCGATTTATCACAGAGTTTTTAAAACTTTGAAGCCTACAACGTCACTCTCTGAGGGATACCGACGTATAAACCGTTTCTAGACTGTCAGGTTTTCCAGCAACACACACAATTTAATAATTATGCATTTTATAATTTTACTAAATTTTAATATTTAAAGTATGGAGTAGTCATTTATAATTATCTGCTACAGATAACGGTAACAGATTATCCAGACTTTATAATTTTTGAGAAACAACCCCGCTAATTGAGAAAGTTTAAAAATCCTTGTTTGCAAACCATCACGAAATAATGTATTATTTTGTAATATCTCACCTGGTTTTGCATCACTTTCCTTGTACTGCAATTTCACTTACATTGTATCAGGTCCTGTACACCAGTGGTTCTTAAACTGTGTTCCTCGGACCATCGGGGGTCTGCAGCGCTTTTCAAAGGGGTCCGTGGAGGTCCTGCATTTAATGTTCAGTTTTACCTCTTTGAATGTCCCCCTTTTCATTTTTCTTTACAAACAACATATACTTCTACTTCGACTCTAAGATGTACTGCTTCTTTGATTCTAAAACATGTACTATAACTTCGATCTGAGCAAAAGGTAATTAGTACGAACGAACACAATGGGGTGGGTAAAAGAAATAAAAGAAAACAATCTGCGTCCTACACTCTTAAAACGAGCGGTTTTAACTCAGTCTGAGTTAATTTCCACTCCTTTCCGGTGCCGAAAATGCACTTCTCCGATAGGAGTGAATTTCACTCTTTTGTTTTAAGAGTGTAATTAACCTTGAACGAAATGTGCTATTGAACTAGAACTCCGTACGCCAGACTAGAGGCAAGTCAATAAGGCATACAGTGTTTTCGGTGCAGCATGCGCTGTATATTGTTTTTCGCGCATGCTCAGTAACTGAAGGTTTTTACGTTAGTTGCATAGCGTGGTATAAATATATGACATATTATAACTTAACCCTCTCTCTCCTTAATCTTATATTTTTTTAAACTTAATAACTTAAATTATCTTTTTCATATAATATCCTTAATAGCACTTAGTACTTTAACATCCCAACCACACCCTGTCGGCGACAAACAGTCGCCTAGATCAATCGTTCCCACAGAAACTGTTTAGTCATCACATTTTAAAGTTGAACTTTCAAACTTTCGCATAATTGATTGGTCAGTGGAGGAGGGCTCGAGATTTTTCGCCATTTTTGTGGGGATTCGGGCACACACTCTCGTCGACTGCAGACGACAAATCAACCTTCTCCTGATGACTAGTTGCTAAATAAAAAAGACTTTACTACATTCAAGTTTCCCTGTCGACAGTGGCGGATTTAGGCTTATGCCCGGGCCTAGGGCGGCAAATTTTGAGGGGCGCCAATATTTATAAGAAACCAAGAAAAAAATTATTATAGGATTAATAAGATAAAAATAATTTATATTTTAATTACAAGCAATTTATTATTAATTCTATATTTAATTATTATGTTAAAAAAATAAATGTTTAATTTATACCTGAATTAGATTTCTTTTGATACCCACACACATATATGTGTATATGTATATATATTGTTAAAAAAGAAAAAGGGCGCCATATCGTCTCGGGCCTAGGGCGTCCTCAAACCTAAATCCGCCACTGCCTGTTGACTTATTCTACATATATATGACATATCCTGACTTACACCCCTCAAAAACTTGAGCGTCATCCAGTCGCTCACGAGTCACGTAACCGTTCCCACAGAAACTGTTTAGTCAGCAAATATTTTACAGTGACCTTAAACCTCTCTCATCATCGATGCTGAACCCTAATTGGTCAATCGAAGAACAAGCAATAATAAGCTGTAGCTGTGAATCACTTTTTAATTAGACTTCGAGATGTAAGGTTGTGTGCTTTTTGGCGGACCGAGCTACGCTCCAGACTCCGTCCCGTTAAATACTCTAAAATTATTTCTTTATAATAAAATATCTTGGACGTCCGACATTCCTTCATTTCTAGGTGAACTAAGTAATAATTATGCTCTCGTGTGTAGTAGATGTTTTTCTACTTCATATATTTTCAAAAAAAATCGTGAAATGGACCTGAATAAAAAAAATTATGTATCTGAATGTATACAACTCGCATATAAAAACATTTATTTCATTTACGAAAGATTATTATTCCGTTACAACTATTCCGTTTTGTTATTCTTTCATATAGTATTTAAAAAAATAGTTAAAATTGATGCATAAAACACAGTGTAAATTTAAATTTGTTTAAACTAAAGTACTAATATTGTTTTTTTTTACTTTCACGAGCCAAACCCATTAAAAATAATCATAGTTCCCTCAATTATTTTTTTTTAAGTTTTCTTAACTCACATGTTTCATAAGTACCTATTTTAATATAAATATAGAAGAAAAAGGAAAACAACTGTTATAAACAAGTGGATTGCAATTTGAAGAAGGAAAAAAACGTCACAGACCGCGTAAAAGAACTACGATTTTTACCAGGAGCGCCTAAAAGGGAGAAATTTAACAAGAGCGGCAATCCCATCGGGTTGTTGACCTTGGATCAACGCCAAATATCACAGCCCTAAAGCACGTGACGCAAGGGGAACGGTTTTAATGTGAGTATCAGGCAGTGAATGGGAGATTTGCATTACCACGCACTCTTCTAACTCTATGGTAAATTCAGTTACAAGAATGTTTTTAAAAAAACACTATACCCTTCTTCATTTGGAAAGTTCTTTTTATAGAGGCATACAGACAACGAAAATTCCATTCATTCGTTTCAAATTCAACGGAATTGAACGGTTGTTCAATTGATACTCCCGTTGTTTTTCCCTGCAAGCTTTTCCGGTGAAAGTGTTACAAATGAAGCTTTGAAAATTCTGGAGCGACTAAACTTACGCCTTGTGTATCCAATTGTTAATCCAGGGATGACCATAATATATGCACAACCGTTATCCGTTGCCAAATGTTTTATATATGTGTCAAATTATTTTTTATTAATTATTTTAGTCATAAATATTGTAACCAGCCAATACAGTTTAAATTTTTAGAGTAACGGGTTTGACACATTGAAGAGGCACCAGTAAAAATCTGGTTTGTTAGTGAAGTTTGAACCATTTTTGTGCAATTGAACTGGTTGACGTTGGAAATAAGCCGTTTGAACAGCAACACGGATTCTTGCCTCCAACAATTACCAATGGATTTGACTAGTGAAGTGTATACCAGTATACAGAAGTCTCTTCAACCTGTTGTTTGTTACTTATTTTGAAAAATAGATGGCAGCACCAAAACTAATTCGTCACGTTGCAACGCGTTGGTATAGCGGCTAATGATTACATCACTGAATGCAAATTTAACGTAGGAAAAGACTGCTACTTTCGAAGAAGTTATCACAGCCATCTCAGTTTTCAGTAAGCAGCTAATTAAAAAAAAATTACATTGAGACAGCTATTTTTGTAATTCGTTCGCAATGTACATATATATGTTCGATACATATGTTTGGCTAAAAATGTTTTCTAAGGTTATTTGGTAATAGTTCGTGAAAGCAGGGGTGCCTACAAGGGGGGGGGGGGGATGAACAACGCAGGCGATGGTGTAGGGTCGTACCCCCCAGAACCTGTATTCTGGCGAATTTTTATTTGGTTTAAAACAGGGCAGGAACAATTGGCAAGAAATCACAAGTGGCTTAAATTTTTGTATATTGTTTTGACTATAAAGAACACGAGTGGGTAACTATAATCCAGAACGACACTAAGAAAAAAAAGAGGATACAAAGAATGATCGATGGCGCCTACCAGACGAATATTTATGACAATTATTTTCCATATCCTATCCTAATCCTATCGCTCTAATAAAGTTTAAACAATTACAGTAGACTCGTAAACCTCACGCAGTTTATAAAACATTTCGATGAATTGAAGTCGTTCGCATTTGCCAATCATATCCATGGGATATTTAAGCCATATTTTGCGGCTGGCATCGAAATTTTTATAACTTTTCAATGAATTAACGACCTTCGGATAATATTTCTGACCTTTTCCCGCCAAATTAGACTCGAGGCGAAAATAACGAAATGATTGCTTTAGAAACAGTATCTAGAAAAGTATAAGAGGATACTTGTGCGGGTGATTAAATGTATAAAAAAAAGAATTTTGTTTAATATTTAAACTTTAAGTTTAATATATTAAATAATATTAACTATTTTAATTGAAACTATCGCTGTAAATATTACAAAATAATTCTGATTTGTTTAATAATGTCAAATATGGTTTATTAGATAAAAAGCTATACGAAGGAGCATTTTTATGCATTAAGAATTGAGGGAAGCAATTGGAAGCCGTTTTTGATTGCATCACGTTTAGGCAATTTTTATTGGTTAAGAAACTAATAAACAAAATTAATTTTCAAATTATTTGGATTCCTAATAGGTTTTTCTGTAAAAAATATATTTGAATGGAAACTAAAGATAGCTTGTAATTTGTTATTATAAAAGCAATTCAAAAATGTGCTTGCCTTTTTAATTTAGGGTCAACTCGCTTTGACCTATCAATAGAAAAATATTCTCGGGAGAAGGTCTGTACTAGGCTCATTTCTTGCGATAAAGTTACCCCCATTCGACGGTACTTAGAATAATAGTTTTAGTTTTTACTATAAGGTTTATTGTATACAACGTAAAGATATGGTGTAAAACCCCGTAGGTTAGTTACTATATATATATATATATATATATATATATATATATATATATATATATATATTATATATATATATATATATATATATATATTCCTATTTTTTTGGGGAGGGGGAAAGGGTGCTATTAATAATTTTTTATGGTGTCAAGGGGCTGCCTTGGGGGGGGGGGGGTAGGTACCTCTACGTGAAAGCGAAGATATTGTTAAGAATTTTTTTTAAAAATGTACCCTAAAACACTCCAAGTTGTTGCAAACAATAAGTTCAAACAATTCTTATTAAAAATCTTTTTTTCGTAACCTCTTCACTCCCAAGCAAAATCCTACACATTTATTCTTTATGTAAACATATTTTTCAAAACAATATATATTTAAATGTATGTTTTGGAAAATTTGAAAACAATTACTACTTGGTGAGGGGGGGGGGTATCAATTAAATATAATTTCAAAAAATAATTCGACCCTTCAATACACATTTTTTTTTCGATAAATGCACATAGTACTACGTTTTATTTTAAACAAATAAAAATCATTGATACTTGTCATCTTCATCTTGTTATTGGTATTTTTGATATTTGCATTGGAATTTTGTAATTCTTTTTTTAACTTTATACCATTCAATATAAATATACAGACATTTTTTCGAAAACTACTAAAATAAACGGAAAAGAACTGGCAAAACCATAGATATCATAGTTAAAGTATTAGATTGACAGATCACGTGACCTCTAATGCTAACGACGGGACGCGCATGGAGGCCAAATAAGAGGGCAAAATGGCCAATGTTGCTGCCACTTCAAGCAGAAAAATACTACGAAAAAATACCATTTAATTCTAAAATTACAAAAAAAAATATCGTAAAAATACTAGCTGCATTTTGGAATCTTTTTAGTGACTTTAAATCTTTTCTAGTATTTTTTTGTAATTTTAGAATTAAATGGTATTTTTTCGTAGTATTTTTCTCCTTAAAGTGGCAGCAACACTGGCCATTTTGCCCTCTTATTTGGCCTCCATGCGCGTCCCGTCGTTAGCATTGGAGGTGACGTGATCTGCCAATCTAATACTTTAGCTATGATATCTATGGGCAAAACACCATTTCACAACAAATATAGCAATACATAAAGTTACCTGCTCTTTCAAAAGACGTGTACAAGAACTATCTATTAACGAGTTACCATAGAAGGTAACTGGCGATGAAAAGAGTTAAAGGCCAAGGTCAGAAGATCACCGTGACGCCCGCCTTGTAACAAAGGGAAAAATTTTCATTCACTGAGTCACCGAACGCATTCAACAACCTTTTGTCCTAAATTTGAAATTACGAGACACCCCATTCTGGACACTGTAGTGGAGTAGATTTTAATCAATTTATGAGTGATCATAAGCATATAAATTGGAGCACCTTCTGCTGTAGGAAATTTTGACCGAAGATGGAACTCAACAACTAACTTTCTATCTCACTTATGAAATTAAAATCTGCAGAAATATTTCCGTTCTCGGTTCTTCTTTCACTAAGTGTTGAAGGAAGAAGTGTAGTGGGAAATCCTCCAATGGAAGTTTTCCCTTTTTACATTTCACGATAAGAACGGAAAGAAATGGAGAGTCATACTACTTGATATTGTTGAGTAATGTATTTTATCTTAAAATTTATGGATGTAAGATCACATTAAGTTTCGGAATTTTGGTTGTTCTGTTTTAGGCATGAACCTATTATTGTGTGTAGCCCAAGAACCTGCTGGAGAAAAATGATATGGCATCCAAAGTGGAAGTTCTATAATCGTATTTAAATTATGTGCTGGATATTTTGTAAGCTTCTCTTCGTTCTGAATCTTGCCGCATGTTAGTTATTTTAAATAAATGTTTTTCCACGTTTGACATCCATGGCTTTACTCCACTCCTTAGAAATTAACTCGTAACAACACTATCAATTTAATTTCTACTTATAAGTGGTTTTTATTTCAGAAAATCAGTCTTGAGACGTAACTCAGAAATTCTTTATCTCCAAGACCAAGACTCTGTTCACGGTCCCTGTCTATGAGAAACGGGCAGCTTGTACAAGAATGATTGATTGGTTAGAAATAACTCGCCAACCAATGAGTTTTCATGAAGCAATCTATGTCGAACGTCGGCAGAGACCGTGGAACACAACCTTAAAAATTACCTATTCCAGCCGGATCCGGCCTTCTGAGAGCAGAAAAGGATTACATGAACTGCATCTACATAGTATTTGTGCAAGGTCTCGTTATGTCAAACTTTATTTACATCAAGTAAATATGATACATGTTTTAATTACATATACTTCTCCCAGGCCTTGCCATTTCTATATTCTTTGTTATTTCTGCGAACTTCTCATCCAACCGTCTGCTTTGTTCTTCAGAAAAATGGTTCCTCCAAATCCCCTACAATTCCCTTGCGAACAAAATCACAAGATTTGGGTTTTCTGAAACATTTTCAGCGTCTTTGTTTCCTTCTTTTTTACTGAAAAAGGACTTCAATCCCTCGGATAGTTCGGATTCTCTTCCATCTACGGTTTTTGCGGTATTCTTAGATGCCAGCTCGTCCATGCTCTTGTTGATGGTGACCTTCATTCTTGAAACTGCTGTACTTCAAAACATTTTCCAGCTTCTGCCGATCTTGCCGCAGAGGTTCAGCGAACTTCGCGTCGTCGACAAAAGACGCCATTTTAAAAATGGCTGCTTCTGGGTCTTCCTTCATTTCTTCGTAGGTGACGAACAAAATGTTTGGACGATTTCTGAAATAAAACTTATTTGAAAATTTATAGGCACACAGCAATTTTATACGGTTGTGTTGTAATGAAATTACTCCAAAAATGCAATTTTTGAGCAATCGATAAAAACTTTCTAAATCCGTTATTTAACAATATTTCCTTAACAATTTTTAATGACACAATTTTAACGCTAATTCACCACTTAGTTACTTTAGATTAGTTATTTTGACTTATAGAAAAAAAAATATTAGAAGTCTGAGTATGTAAGCTACAAATTTATGTATTAGTCAATTTTAAAGTAATAAGATGTTATAAACCCTTCAGTTAAGTTAGGAATACAGGCTAGGATCCAGGGACGGGATCAAGGGGTCAGATGACCCCTTGTCTTATTATTGACAAAAGATGTTTTCGTTTTAAGAGCCATTTTTTTAAAACTGGGCCAAATTGAATAGGGGCGTGATAGTTGATGTCTTTAGAGTTTCTTGAAACTTTCAGGATATGTTAGTAGTACGAAGATATGAAAAAGTGAATCTCAGTTTTTCTTAAATTTGTCTTTTTTAACCTTGAGAGAAGGTCAAAGTTTGAGGTAATGGATCAATCTTGTACATTATATCACCCTTCTACTTCTAAAGCCATGAGTGTTCCATGAATTATTTTTTTTGAAATATGGATCCTACTTGATACTAGGTACATGTCAGCATAATTAGTTTGGTGGGTCACTCATGCCTTTGAAGGTCAGGGTCCTTTGAAAAAGATAATTTTTGTTGATTTTTGTCATGTTTCTGCCTAATTATCTGCTTAAGCCATAAGTGACCCACAAAAATAATTATTGGATTAATTACACAAACCAGGGTAGTACTTAGAAAAATATAAAACACCATGGGTGACCCTTTACTTTGGTAGTTACAGGGTCTCAAAGTTGATCATTTCCAAAAAACGCCAACTTGAAAGGTCAATTACTCTAGAAGCAAAGAGTCGATAACTTGGAGACATAGTTGTAAATACGCTTCAAATGTTGTAGTTTTAGACCCAGTTTACAAAACCATGGCACCTAACTTACTTTTTTATTACGTCTTATATATCCAATTCATAACTGTGTGCATTCTAACTATACTTCAGTTCAAAGGCTTCACATTTTAGATCATAGATGGCATCTTCAAAATTTTTATAAATGATCAAAATAGACTGTAATAAAAAAATTAATTAAGATGCCATGGATTTGTAACTTGGGTCTTAAACTACAACAGTTGAAGTGTATTTAAACTGTGTCTCCAAGTTATTGACTCTTCGTTTCTGGAGTAATTGACCTTGGAATTTGAATATTTTTTGGAAGTGATCAAAATGGACTTTATAAAATGGGCTGTAATAAGAAAAGTAAATTAGGCGCCATGGTTTTGAAAACTGGGTCTAAAACTGCAATACTCGAAGTGTATTTACAACTGTGTCCCCAAGTTATTGACTCTTGGCTTCTGGAGTAATTGACCTTTCAAATTGGCCTTTTTTATGAAATGATCAACTTTGAGACCCTGTAACTACCAAAGTAAAGGGTCACCCATGGTGTTTTATATTTTTCTAAATACTACCCTGGTTTGTGTAATTAAGCCAATAATTATTTTTGTGGGTCATATAGCTTAAGCAGATAATTAGGCAGAAACATGACAAAAATCAACCAAAATACCTTTTTCAAAGGACCCTGACCTTCAAAGCCATGAGTGACCCACCAAACTAATTGTACTGACATGTACCTAATATCAAGTAGTATCCATATTTCAAAAAAAAATCATGGAACACTCATGGCTTTAGAAGTAGAAGGATGATATAATGTACACCATTGATCCATTACCTCAAACTTTGACCTTCTCTCAAGGTCAAACAATTTTATTTAAGAAAAACTGATATTCACTTTTTCATATCTTAGTACTACTAACATATCCTGAAAGTTTTAAGAAAATCAAAAGTATCAACTATCACAAGTTGTCCCCCTTTAAAAAAATGACTCTTAACCACTTCTTACTCAAAGCTCTGAACCCATTAAATGGAGGTCTGATTCTTTGTGTTGAGTTTTCGAAATTTTATAGAGCCTATAGAGATAATTATTTTGGTTGGACAATATATTTGTTCACTCCGGCTTCTTATGGAGGCATTAACTTATTGTGCAAAAAAAATGTTGTCGAAATTAAAATCAAACGGTAGAGCTTAAAGTATAGAAAACAATCATTAATTCACATGTTTTTTAACTGATGTATTTTCACCATAGATCAATTATTTCAGCTTTAAAAAATGTGTCGATTAAATTACAAATTTTACCGAAATATTGGGGGTTCCGGTTCACAATTTCAATGTAAAGACCACTGGAATTTTAGGGGCAACAAAATTTGGTGAACTCAGGCATGGCCGACTCAACTAATAAGGCCAGAAAAGCTCTCCGTGACGTCCCAATAGCCGTGTTCGGGTTGTCGCCTGATCCGGTAAGAGAGGACGCACTTCCACGATAGATGAGGCTGAATTGTTACTACCAGTTACTTGTAGTATAAAAGAAGAAGTAACTCATCTCCACCTGAATTATCCTTTTGGTGGACTATGGCTTGGGCTATGGGCTCGCAAGCAAGAGGTGCGAGATTAAAACAAGCTCACTCCGTACCTATTCAACTTCACAAAATTACACTCGCATACCTCTGCTCATACCATCCTTCGAGATGGTCGAAGAAATCTCCACTGCCGATGCGGCCCGTTATAAAGTACTCGAAGTATTCGTCGAAGGTCCCATGAAGCCCATCATGTTTTTCAAAAGGTAGTAGGAGGAGACAGCCGTGTCTTTGGGGTTCCTGGTGACGTAGATGTACTTGGCCTTGTCGGACCAAGGCATCAGGTAGAAGGGCAAATGGGCTCTAAAAGCGAATGGCCGTGGTAGGGTTTTGGCGAGTTCTAGACCTGTTGAGATTATTTTGTATTAACAAGAATATAAATGCACTGCAAATGAACAAATTGTTATTTTTTAAAAAAAATTTACAAACAGGAATACACAGGATGTTTTGAAAGAAACACTATGGCTGTACGTCGCGTTTGGGCCTATAGAATCGATTTGGGACTTCCAGAAAGCTTATATTTTTGGTCGCAACTAAAAATTTCAATCTAATTCCGCCCTCCCATTAGAGTTAATCAATATCGACTTGAACTAATATTTATAAAAAAAAATCCGAAAAGTTGTAGTTTTGACACGAGTGGTAAACGCTTCTTCACCGCACGAGACCTCTCAGTCAATAGCAATCGGCCGTGCGCTCACCAAGATCGACGAACACTGATTATTCGCCGAGATTTTCACGACCCGGGTTCTTTTCTATAGTTGGGGTCAAATGATGGCGTTCTACTGAAAGGCATTGAGTGTCCCTCAGTTATGGGTCTATCTATGGAAATGGAACTACAATCTTCATCTTTTGTGTTTCAAAACATATTTACAAACGATTTTCTCCAGCCAGTAGCTTGGCCAAATATTAGCTCATTTCCACCTAAAAGGCGCCGTTGATCGATAACGATTACTGTTTTAGCACAAACCTAGAACAGGCTTGGAGAGCCGGTTACCAGTCACTTAAAGTTGGCGGCACTCTTATATACTTGCACAGAAGTAACAGTTCGTTCTTTTATTTAGGCTCTCTAATTCAAACAATTTTCACCTTCCCGTCCGAGAGACAATCCAGACTGCATGACGTTGTAGTCGGCGCCAAAATTCTCGCCGTGGCGCAGGATCAGTGCGAGCGTGTGTAGGGCCCAGGTGGTGCCGCACTTGGGAAAAGAGCACAGGAAGATGTCGTCGTCACGCGGCTTGTAGTCGATGCTGGCCCGGGTGTCTTCGACCGGGAAAATTTTCCACACCGGAAACCCATCGACGAGATAGCATTCCGGCAAATAATCCGATCCTTCCGACATGTTTGATTTGTCTGAAAAATACCATAATCATATCCCTTAATCCCTTAAGTACCTATTTGGCCTGGGTTCTCTCGGCAAAATTAAATGTCTGCATACTTTAACATCCACAGAGAGCTCAGATTCATTGTAATCTGCGCGTCAAAATTAGTAGCGAGAGTCGCCTAGATGGTGCCACAAAGAAATGGCTCTCAGTTCTGGGGAACATGCCGAGTCTGCAAAGGCTAAGCCGCCAAAAAAATATATATGAAGAGTACAGGGGCAAAAACCCTTCATCGACGAGGAATGTCCGTATTGCGGTCTGCTTGGCGAGTTGTTACGATCGGAAACCGGTTTCTCTCTTGATTCTTCTTCCGTGGTTCAAGCGTCAGGTTATTGTCTGGCGTGAATCTCGATCATACAGATAGTAAACCCGTGCGCAGTGTAATAAGAACCAAGGCAAAACTGGTTTCTCCACATCAGCTTAGGCGATGTTTCGCTATCTTCGCCAAGCAGACCTGGTGCAAACAGATTCCCAGGCGATGAAGGAGTTCTTTCCCTATTTTTAGATACGAAATAAATTTCAAATTTTGTGACTTTTTTCGCATCATTTGGGTAATAAATAAAATTTAAATAGTAAAAACGATTTTTGTTCTTTAAGAAGACATTTTGGATATCATATAAAATTATATTTTTAGCTTTATAACTCGAGGAATTAAAAATTTGTCGTTATAAGCAAGTTATTATAATATTAAGGTGTTTGAGCAATTCTAGAGACCGAACATTTAAGGCTTTATGACAAAGTTGTCGTTGAAAACGCGGTCGTTGTAACAGAGTTAGAATGTATTTGATATCTTACAATTTTAAACTAGGGAATTATTGCACAAAAATTTCTGTAATCACCTTACATTTTGATATTATTACATACATACATCCCGTTGTTGTAATGTTAGTTTTGCAGCAAAATGAGTTTTTTATGACGCTAAGTGTCCAGTCTGTGGTCCGAACCCACCATACTCCAATATCGGTTGAACTCATAAGAAAGAGCTATCCAATCGCATCCAACAGAAGCACACGTTTTTGCTTTTCTAACTGAGATTAGAATTATTGATTAGTAATAATTCTACATTATAATTCATTTTGGGCCCTTGTGGCCAAGGACGATAATCGACCGGCTTCTCGCCGGATTGTAAATTATTCGTATCACAGCCGATACTATAAACGTATTTATTTTTATGCTGGGAAAAAAAAATTATCAAAAATCATAAGGGTGCCCGAGTACAGTTGGACAAACGTACTCGGGTCTCAAACTCCTGACGGCGTTAGCGTACGATGTCGCTTTAAGTTCCATTGGGTGCCCACGCTCGGGTGTCGATTTCGTCAATTGATCAGTGTTCTAAATTAGGAAGCATAATAGGCTGTGTTTAAGCTTATCAAGGACGGCTAGTAGAATGAATAATTTGAAATCTCTTACCTTTTCACTCTTGAGCTATATAGCACATCTAATATTAACAAGAAAATTCTAAAATTATAGCTACCTCTAATACCGAACGCCCACTTTTGTGACAAAAAAAAAGTTTTTTGAAAGCGTTAGATGCTAGAAATTATCAGCAACTCTGATAACATTTAAGTACAATGTAATGTAAGTAAATATGAGCGATGCTCAAAGATACTAACAAAATTTTGATAGTTTAATTTCTATTCAGTGAAAAAACAATTATGTAAAACTCAATTTTCTCAATAAATATTTATAAATGACCCTTATTCAATTATCTCATAGGTTTTTTTAATGTTTTCGAAAACATAAATTGTTACGTAAAGTAAAAATCGTGCTTCGTCTTTAAATGATAAATTAAATATTAATTATATAAATATCATTAATTAATAATTAAAATATATGGTAAACATGTGCTTTTGAAATAAAAAATTCGTGCTAAAAATATAATGTTATTTCTTAATTTTTATTGTTTTGTTATTTTAATTTCTAATACTTAATTTATAAACGCTATTTATAAGCGTTTATTAAGAAAAATTGAGTTTGACAAAAAAAAAAAAATGTTTGGCTATAGAAAAATATAACTACCCAAAAAATGACCCTAGTACATGAATCACAAAAGGATAACCAATGCCCCAAACAAATTTCGAAAAGCTACTAGCCATAGACTCCGATTTAACAACTTCTAAAATTATAGCTACCTCTAATACCGAACGCCCACTTTTGTGACAAAAAAAAAGTTTTTTGAAAGCGTTAGATGCTAGAAATTATCAGCAACTCCGATAACATTTAAGTACAATGTAATGTAAGTAAATATGAGCGATGCTCAAAGATACTAACAAAATTTTATGTGATTGAGTGTGTTTCAATAATCTTCAATTTTAACGTTTTTTCGCACTTAAAATATAATCTGTTAAAGGTACTATAGGGTGATCCAAAACTTGTGATACCCAATAATACTACATTAACCGGTTATATAAACTACATTAACATGTTATTATGGTATATATACTATTATATACCACTATAGTATATACTATATATACTATACTACTGTATATACTGTACTATACTATATATACTATATATACTGTACTATATATACTGTATATACTATATATACTATAGTATATATACTATATATACTATTTAACAGGTTATTATTATTATATAACTACATGAACAGGTTATATATAGCATTAACCGGTTAAGGGCGAATGAGCCCAAATAACCGCTGGTCTCCATACCAAAGTGCCTCGGTGTTAATCCAAAGAAAAAAATATTTTCTAAACCACATTTCTCTGGCTGAATTGAATATTTTTACGAATGGTGTTTTCATGTGATAAATGTAGCTGACTTACAGGTCTCTATAACCCCACTTTTTGAAATTAGTTCGAATATTTTGCGTAAAATTATTGAAAATTAAAAAAAAAATCGGACCAATTTCAAAAACTCAAAAATTATGATTATAGAAACATGCAAGTCAGTTACATTTATCATATAAAAAAACGTTTGTAAAAATATTCAATACAGCCGCAGAAATGTTCCTTAAAAAATATTTTTTTCCATTGGATTAACACAGAGGCACTTCCGTCTTCATGTTAAAAATGATACCAACTTCAAAATTTCAAACAGCAACACCCCATTTTGAGTTCATATTTCAAATATTTATGACAAATTTCAACACGAAATACCAAGTTTTGTTAACTCAAAAGCATTATTGGTCGGGATATAGACATTGAAAGTTAAGCGGTTGTAATGTTTAACATAAAAAAAACCTTAATCCACGCAATAAATAATTAAGGTAAGAAAGTTTTTTTTTTTTACTGAGTATAGTATTTATAAAAACCCACACAAAACACTTACACGTTTGCGTTAATTGAAAAAATTTTATGTATTTACAAAAATATTATTTAAATTTTTTATAAAAAACTACTAGTAGAAACCCCTTAGTTTTTTTTACAGACTAGGGGTTGCGCCCCTAGGCTCGCAAGCTCGCCCCCTTGGATTGCTGCGCAATCTCACTGGCTCGCAAGCTTTTATTCTTGGATTCTCCCTCTCCGCCCCCTGCTCGCTATCGCTCAATAAACCCCCCCCCCCCCCTTTTTGGACTTGTAGCATCAATATTTCATCCTGTTATTGGCTGCTAACACTTTAAAAGAGCTTACTTTTTTTTAATATAGAGAGAAATGAATTCAGAACAAGGATCTGAAGCAAAATTCCAATTTTTTTTTTTTTTTAATTCATGGTTAACATTGCTAAGATATTAAAATTGGGTGTTGCTATTAGAAAACTTAAAGTTAGTAAAAAAAAGTTTATATTTTGATGGCCCATTATGCAAATTTCGTGTCATGCAATCAAATCAGAATATTGTGGATCAACAAAAACAAAAAGGTCTAATTCTGTAGGATGAATAAAGGCCGAAGTAATCACGGGTGGTAACTTCTTTCCTTTTATTTTTAGCCTACTTAAAAGCTTGTCTCATAATTACGCCGTAAAGTTTTAAAAAAATCGATTCCTACAGAAATTAAACAGAAACTGTCAAAAGTTAAAAAATACTTACATGTATTCTATAGTCGCCGCAAAAAAAATGGAACCATAGAGATTGTAAATCCATGCGCTATCGTGCACTTTCTAGAGGATTGGCTAGTAGCTTTTTGAATTTTTTTGAGACGTTTTTAGTACTTTTGTGATTACTAAACCAGGATAAAAAAATTTGATAGTTTAATTTCTATTCAGTGAAAAAACAATTACGTAAAACTCAATTTTCTCAATAAATATTTATAAATGACCCGTTTTTTATTCAATTATCTCATAGGTTTTTTTAATGTTTTCGAAAACATAAATTGTTACGTAAAGTAAAAATCGAGCTTCGTCTTCTTTAAATGATTAATTAAATATTAATTATATCAATATCATTAATTAATAATTAAAATATATGTAAACATGTGCTTTTGAAATAAAAAATTCGTGCTAAAAACAATGTTATTTCTTAATTTTTATTATGTTTTGTTATTTTAATTTCTAATACTTAATTTATAAACGCTATTTATAAGCGTTTATTAAGAAAAATTGAGTTTGACAAAAAAAAATTGTTTGGCTATAGAAAAATATAACTACCCAAAAAATGACCATAGTACATGAATCACAAAAGGATAACCAATGCCCCAAACAAATTTCGAAAAGCTACTAGCCATAGACTCCGATTTAACAACTTCTAAAAAAACACTGTTTTATTTTACGAAACTCGCATGCTTTTATTATCTCTATGAATGGAAGAGCGTGACTTCCAAAAAAATTTTTAACACGCAACGCAGAATGGACCGACACACCATAAACGTTACGAATATCCTAATTAATTTTTTTTATAAAATAATAATTTATTTTCAAAAAAAGATTTTACTTTAAGTAAAGTGGCAACGTCATATATATAGACATTATGTATGTAGTGAAAGGTTTCCAGATTTGGCGATAAAACCTCGCCATTTCTTTTTATTCATCTTACACAAAAAGAGCATATTAACACGCAAAAATTAAATTAAATACTAGAAAGATGCTCACCCAAAATCGGCTACAGATAAAGCTGTTAGATCTCGAAATCTAAAATCTTCGAACTTGAACTGTGAATGAATGCCGGTCGAAAAAACTGAACCAGACGAATATACCAGAGAACTATTGCTCAACG